>JAJOOS010081819.1:0-18519 GCA_029582725.1 Solanum chiquidenum | reverse complement strand
AACATATCACTAAAATGTAGCAACATACGACACATCTTTCAACAAATGAAATATATGTTGGACAACTGAACAAGACTATATTTCTAAAATCATATGAACAAAATGGTCACAAAAAGAACAACAAAAGCAACAAAAAATGATTTTTCACTGAATGTTAACAATACATATACATTTCCTCAAAATTAGGGCTTTTTGGGTTTGTTGATTTTCTTTCAAAAATTGTAAATAATAGGTACCATTACACCATTATTCAATTTTCACATCTATAGAACGATTTATTGTTCATTAACCCAAGAAAAAAACTTAGTATTGTTCGAAAATTGTAAAATCTTTCAAAAAAATGACTTACCCATTTTAAGTCGAACACAATCTTCAGTTCACAAAGAGGAGAGAGTCACGGCCGGAGATAAGGAGGAAGATAAGATAATGGGGGAGAATACTTGTTTTGATAGTCGGATTTTTGAATTTTCTAAGGAAAAGAAGAAGAGAAGAGAGAACATTGGGAGAAGAGAGAACATTGGGAGAAGAAGAAGAGAAAATTCTATTTTCTTTTACTTTTTTTTAAAAATGGTTTGGATAGAATTATAAAAGTTGAAAAATGAAGTGTTTTTTTTGTATTTTATAAAAGATTAGAAAGTTTTGAAAATGTTAATTTGGTCCCAAATTTACTTAATTACATTTTAAAGTGGATTTGACCCTTTCTTGATCAAAGTGTCACCAAAAACCAAACAAGACTTAATTGACACATTTCATTTAATTGTCTCTAGTGACTCGAACTCACAACCTTTAGATTGAAAGTGAGAAGTGCTTACCATTCGAACGACTCCCTCTCGTTGAAATATAATCATAGTAGAAAAGTTAGTTTGACAAAAAACTTCCATCCATCAATTTTAATTTTATAATATTAAAATATCAAATATAATTAAATAATTGAATATTAACTATAGTAATATATATTCTAGAAAAATGTATTAACGAATGAGTCACATACACCAAATTTTCATATATCCAATAATTCTAAAGAATAATGGGACAGGTAACGTAATTATATATGTGTGAACAACTTGTACATTTAATAGCCACCAAATTAAATAATTATCATAAATATTTTGCTGGATAATGACACCTAACATTAATCATGATTATGTTTAAAATAGAAAAATAATATCATTATTTTTTCCTTTAATTATTATCTAATTTTGATCAACTGCTCATCTTCTTTGACTTATTGAATAAGCAAAACTTTCAATGTGAATAAATCAATTTATTCGACCAAATCAATTCATAATTAATTTACTTGCCTAATTCAGCACAATTTTAATATTCTCAATAATATATATAATAAGAAAAACTTTTATTAGTTCTTAAAAGGATAATAATATAATAATTTTATATTTAAGGGTTCTTGTTGAAAAAACATAAATTTGGAGTTGTTTCAACCATTATATTTTCTTTATTACCAACAAAAACTTAGAAAGCTGTCCCATTCAAAGCCGACCCTTTTTTAGAAAAAAATAGAGTTTTTTTTTTCTTAATAAAGATAGTGTTCTTGAAAAAGGGTGGAAGAGATCAAAAGGGGTTTCTTGTTTTCTTGAAAAATTGTGTTTTTTGGCACAAAAACAAGATTTTAGACATATTGGGGTTTTAGTTTTTTTTGTGTAGAAGGAAGACTTTGCTTTTGTCAATTTTTGTTTGTCCAAGAAAACATAAAAAGCAGTTTTCTTGAGGGGTAAAGGCACCTCAAAGAGGGGGATGGAGATGATGAATTACCAGGTTGGAAGGAGTTCTTATCAGGATTCCTTGAAAGTTTTGGAGGCTGATATTCAGTATGCTAATACTCTGTAAGCTTCTTTTCATCTTTGCTTTTTCAAAGACTTGATTTTTACTTTATGAGATAATAATTGTACTTGTTTAATCAGGGGTTTGTATTATCCTTTTTGGGTTGTTGATGCTTTAATGTGGCTCTACTTTGGTGTTGGGCTGTGCTAGCTTGCTTTTAGCTTCACTAGATTTTTGTTGATATCAACTTTATTTAGGAATAAGGAAGATTAATTTCCTATTTATGTAGTTTTGTAAAAAGAATAAGACTTCATGATTGTTAGTGTTACTTCCCTTTGCTTTTTGGTCATGTTCTGATGTTGCTTGCCCTGATGGAAATTGGGATTTATAGTGTGCCAGTGTCTGTTTTCTCCAGCATGTCCATGCTTGCAATTTGTAGCATTTGAAGTACCCTTAGTATCAAATGATTGTGCAATTTTTCCTCGTCTTTGTGACAATGGAAGTTCTTGTTTCTGTTTAAGAATTCATTTGGTCTTTATCTAATATGCTGGTTTGCTTGCAGGGCTGCTGCAATTCCAAGAGAAAAGAGTGGAGCACGTCTTCAAATGAAACTGACCTACAATGGATTGGCTCCTGTGTTTCTGTTTTTGCTCCGTTGGATAGATAGTTCCTGCACTTGTCTGCTTCCTGGATATATGAATTTCTTTCATGTCCTCATTTACAAAGTATGAATTTCTTTCTGTTGACAGACACTGAGTTTTTTGTCTTAACCCGTTCTCTCGTAATTCTATTCATGTATACGCCATATGCATTAGAAGAGTCAATATGTGTGTTCTCATGTGTAAGTCAAAGGCCACTTGCCAAAAAGGAATCATGTAACTCCAGTTAGCTTCAGAATTTATTGAATATCCAGTGTTTTTCTTTCCCCTCTTTATTAGTGACAACGAAGATTGTAGTTGCACAATCTACTGTTCTGTCACTTTTACCTGCCTTTTGTCAGTTTACTAACAACGTCTCTCCTTTGGCAGGTGCGTACAGATGGGAGACCAAGAATATCTAGACATGGACGAAGAGCAACTATTAACGACTTTTATGGTTAGTCGCTCATTCTCCTTATTATGTACTAAGCGTTTTACACATTTTTAGGATTAAGTTTCTTACATTGATTGTGCTTAACTATTACCCTTAATAATGACAAAATTACAGGCGTTATACTGCCATCACTACAGCAGCTACATTCTAACTTGGTGGAGCTGGACGATTGTAAAGTTGTAAATCATGGCATGGTAAGTTCTCAAGAGAAAGTGAAAGGAGACTCGAAATTTTCCAACTTTGAAGCAGAGAGAGAAGATGAATGTGGAATATGCTTGGAGCCTTGTAACAAAATGGTCTTACCAAATTGCTGCCATGCAATGTGCATTAATTGCTATCGTGATTGGTAATATACCTATATTTTCTTAGAAATAATAAATTATATCTGCATCCTCTCTATTCATGTCTTGCATTATTCTTAGAACTTGGCTGAGAACAATATTGCTTTCTCAACCTTTCAGGAATACAAGATCCGAATCCTGCCCCTTTTGCCGTGGTAACTTGAAGAGAGTTAAGTCAAGAGACTTGTGGGTTCTCACCTGCAATGATGAAGTTGTTGATCCTGAGACTGTTTCCAAAGAGGATTTATTGCATTTCTATCTGTATGTTAACAGTCTGCCTAAGGATTCTCCTGATGCGTTGTTCTTGATGTATTATGAATACCTAATATGACATAAAACATTTGAGATAAATAGTGTACAGATAGAGAAAGAAAACCTTCAAATGTACATAATTCTGGTGGGAGAAATTCTCCTAAATTTCACAGAGAAATAACCACCTCCATGATTGTCTTTGTGGTGGTATTCATGCCAGCTTCATGATCAATATCAGATTTTTATTTCCAAAATAATGTCCCAAAGCTCCTTATTTGGAATTTTGCATCATTTACATATATTATATCCAATTGATAGTGCATAGCCTTTGCTTTTGATGATGCAAACTATACATTCTTTTATTTTGCTAGAGATTTATAAGGACGTGTTATATTTTAGCTGTATAGTTAAGACAGATGATAGAGCAACATCACGATGAAGGTGGGAATGGAAGGAATTTTTTTTTTCTGGAGAGATGATGAATTGAATTAGGGAGATTAGAGGATGAATTCCCTACTCTCTACAGTTATGCCCCAAACAAAAATATTATGGTGGCCAACTGTTTTGTACTTTTGTCAACTCTGAATGGCAGCTATAGTTCAGAAGAAACTTTAATGATTGAGAATTCCAAGATATCAGTCACCTTTATGACACTTTTGCAGCCAATTGCTGTTGATGACAACTGGGTGGACTCTCAATTTGGGGTTGCAAGCAGCAGTGTCTTCTTCTCCGTGAAAAGGTGCTACGGTATTCTTCAAAAGCCAGTGCAATTGCTAAAACAATTGGCTCTGGAAGATAATGATATGGAGGACAAAAGCACCATCAAAGTAGCCTAAAGGTGGATTGCTACCCAGGTAATGTCTTACTTGAGACAATTGCAGTGAAGAAAATTCTCTGTTTGTAGCAGATGTTTCTTGTGTGAGAACTCACAAGAATCTATCAACCGTCTCTTGCTTCAATGCTACTGTACCCGACAGATAATGGACATTATATAAAACATTCTTGGTGTTGACTGGGTGATGCCACAGAATTGCAAGTGCTGATTATCAGATTGGCAAACATAGAATTGACAAAAAACTGAGGAATGAAAGATGTTTTGATGGGGAAAGCAGCATTTTTTATTTATTTTTTGCAAAGTACAAATATATACAAGAGTTGCAATTTTGGTGTAGGAGGAGTTAGCTGGAGTGTCCAGCCAATTTACAGGTAAAACCGCTAAGAGCTGTGGAAAGTCTCAACAAAGGAAGAGTACCCTTCCAGTCCATTAAATTATCACATATATAGATTCATACATGACAATACATGTGCGTTCACAATGCAGCTTGGTGAAAATATTTATTGTACTCCACAAAGGTGGTCTATCTATTATTGATAAAGGAGGTACTCTGCTTACTCTAAAATTTTTCATTCTTACAACAGAAGAAACATTCCTATTATTATCTCGCTCTCTTGATTGGTCTTTCCGGAGCAGTATTATTTACTAGGCTACATTGAGTCCAATCTACATGCCACTATTACTCTTGACCAGCTCACTAAAAGATGGTTGACAGAAGCCTTGATTGAGGAAAAGATCAGTGACTTTCCGATTCATCGCTTCTGTAAGATGGATACCATCCCAGCTGATAAATTTGCTTGGATCACTACATTTAACGGTTCCAGGTGAGCCACACGGCGAATGCAGGTTGAAATTCAATGGTCCTCCTACAGCTCCACAGCAAGGTTTGAAGGCTTCCTCAAATTGGTACTTTTTTAGGTTCATCTTTATTGTTAGATATGCATTCCAGTAGTCAGCATATAAGATATGACAATTAGGATATAAACTACGGAATATTTCCAATTTTTTTTGAAGGATCTGGTTGTGCAACATTACTGCTGCGTTGACAGCTGCTGCACATCCCATATGATCAAGAGCAGCTTTCAGTGGACACAATGAGATATGTAATGGAAGGCATCCTATTGGTGGTAACCCTTGAACTACGATGTATTTCGCTCCGCTTTGCAGTGTTGCCTATACATATAACACCATCTACTTAGCATTGCTGTGATGTCAAATACCTGTGATACTAAATAGTCTGTTTGGCCAAACTTCTAGGAAACTACAAGTGTTTAATCATCTAATAAAAGAAGAGGGCTTACTTTGGATCATTAAAGTGTTTGGCCAAGATTTTATCAAAAATAAGTGTTTTTGACTAGTAGTAGAAACTGTTTTTCTGTTGCAAGGGAAAAAACCGGGAAAAGTAGCTTCTTCGTAAGAGTAGAAGCAAACGTTTTTAAATTTTTTTCGGGACAAAAATATCCTAACCAAAATTTTTGTCAAAGTATCCCCACAGTACTCACATAAACTTAGCTCATGCATTTTCAACAATACATATATATGTCCAAAGTACCATAAACTTGTTCCCTCTCTGTGTGATTTAGTTTTAACATTTTAATGAGATGAAATTGAAAATTTTAATTAAGGTCTCTCATAAATAAATACTGCAAATCATTTTATATTCTTTCATATCTTTCTTTGTAATTTGACACTCAAAAACATTTTTGAAAAGATTGGTCGAATACTAATTGTTTCTATAAATACTAACAGAAGTGCATTTCAAATGATTTGGCAAAGATAAACTGTTACTATCCAAAAATACCTTTTCTAAAACTTCATTTGACACAAAATACTTATCAACGTAAGCTGATCTTGGAAGCTTGACCAAAGAGGTTTTAATACTAATATTACTATGTCAAAGCTTTTATGAAGACAATTAAGTTACATTTCATGTGCATACCTCGATTAGTCTGCTAACTTGAAAGACGGACTGCTGTGTGAGCCAATGTGAAGTTAGAGAGGACCCTTGTATACGAGCATAGTCACTGACACCAACAGAACCTATCCAGAAGAGTGCATTCTCCATTTCAGCCTGACAATTTTTACCATTTTTATCTGTACATCCCATCTGCTGTTTGAACTTAAAGAACCAATCAATCTGAGTTTGAAAGTTCATTGGTAATCCTTTCCAGAATGGGTTACTAAGTTTCTTGGTTGAAAAATCCTCTTTAGAGAGAATTGTTGATCCGGCTATTGCAAAGTTGGCCCCAGCTTGGAAATTTGCGGAGGTATTTTGAAAGGGTGGCAAATGTGGTAACTTAAGAGCATCACATAGAAAATCTACCATCAAATGTCCATCACATAAATTATTGTTTGATTTTTCTGAACCACTTGATGTGTGACCATCCAGTAAATTAGCATTTCCTGTATCAGTGTAGGAGTCTCCAAAAGCGTAGACCTTGTGGAAGCATCCTACAAAGTTATTATGCCTGGTTGAAGTGTCTTGGCTATTGTTATTAGCAGGGGAAGAGTTGCCTGTTACGAAAATAATATATGAGGAAGTTAGAAAAAGAAAAGCTTTGAGGAGTGAAAACAACTTCCTTAAAGAGATATTGTCTGTATACTGTTTTTGGGAATATACAGACTAGTCCCTTAATGATACAACAAAGCCTACAAATTAACTTGGCCACTATTCAGAGGAGGCATGTATTTACATGGTCAAGCAATGATATATACAATTAAGAGGTAAGATAATTGTGAAGGAAATGACTTTGCCTTCTGACTATTTTCCATCATACCAAACACCCTCAATATATAAAGCTTTCAAATTCATATTTGCCTTCTGATGCGGTTCAATCTCACGTCACATATATTGTAAACTATCTAACGTGATCAGGGAAAGAATTACCAGGTTTGGCAGGAACTTCCTGATTGTTGTTCTGTGTGGGGGAAGAATTACCAGGCTTTGCAGGAACTTCCTGGTTGTTGTTCTGTGTGGGGGAAGGATTAGCCGGCTTGGCAGGAGCTTCCTGGTTGTTGTTATTTGCAGGGGTAGGATTAGCCGGCTTGGCAGGAACTTCCTGGTTGTTGTTATTTGCAGGGGAAGGATTAGCCGGCTTGGCAGGAACTTCCTGCTGGTTGTTGTTATTTACAGGGGTAGGATTAGCCGGCTTGGCAGGAACTTCCTGCTGGTTGTTATTTGCAGGGGTAGGATTAGCCGGCTTGGCAGGAACTTTCTGGTTGTTGTTATTTGCAGGGGAAGGATTAGCTGGCGTGGCAGGAACTTCCTGCTGGTTGTTGTTATTTGCAGGGGCAGGATTAGCCGGCTTGGTGGGAATATTTTCATGGTTATTGTCATGAGCTGGGGAAGACTGACCGGGCTTGAAGGGAATATTTTCATGGCTATTGTTATGAGCAGAGGAACAATCACAATGGGGAGTTTCAGGGCTCTTTAAATGAGCATATGAAAATGAGAAAAATAGGCAGAAACATAAGAAAAAGGTTAAAGGAAAATGTGGAAAGAACATATTGGACATAGTTGAAATTTGTAGTACTAAGTTTATATTTATTTTTCGCTTTTTTTTTTTGGTATTTTTTTGTACTAAGTTTATGTTATTCAAAGAAGATCTGCTAAGTAAGATATGTAGCAAGAAAGGCTATTTATAGAATTCAGTTTCAATCTGTTGGAGTTGAGAGGATAATTTTGTAGTCTCCTTTGTTTTAGGTAAATACAGGTATTCATTGTTTGAGGCACTAGATACCAACAGTCCACAACAAAATGTTTTACTGGAGGTATAATATTACCTGAGTTAAACTAGGATCTCAGTCACAATTTTACTATCATCAATTTTCCTGACCATAAGTAGGTGAATAACCGAAAGATAAATAGCGACCTATAATAAAAGAAGAAGAAAATAGGGAGTAAGAAATACACCAACGAAGTGAAAGTTCAGGTCCACAACTTTGTACTATATAAGATAATAATTTTTAAAGGTATATTATGTTAGCCAAAACTGTGGCATGTATAATTTGAATAAATTGTACCTGATTAATTAAATTGAGGATATTCTGGAAAAAAACCTAGATAGAAGAAGATTCATAGGTCACACTTTAAAATAAAATAAAATAGGATTACATTTATGACTTTCAATTAATTTGACTTTTATTAAGAAATCAAGCTCAAAATAACAATATTAAATTATGATAATAAGAGAGATAAAATAGGATAACTTTTTTCTTTGGCCAAATACAATATACAAGCCTTTGAGCTTGGTCTTGGTTTTTAATTTTACACTCTAACTCAAGTTCGTTCTATTTATATAGAGTGGAAAACCTAAACGATAGTTAAAAACTAAAAGTTGACTAAAATAACGAGTTGAAATAAAGTTTCTAATTTCTACGTATTAGTGCGTTATTTCACTTTCATAAATTGTTAACATGAATAAAGTTGAAGAAGATAAGGATCAATTTAAATAATTGCTAAGAAACACTCTATTGAGAGATATTTTGAGAGAAAAATTGAACGAAAATGAGAAAATAATCAACCATTTGAGATTGATTTGTGGTCACTTGTTGTTATTTATATTTTGCAAATATTGTATAATTTGTTGGGTTTACTCGATTTTATGTTAAAAAAATAAAAATGGTGTTGCATTTTTTAATATTAGATATTAAATCAAGTAATATACAGTTTTATAAAATAAAATAAAATATTATTAAGATAATTTTTAAGTAAATAATTATACCTAAAAAGATAGTATAAAATTTTGTGAATGATAGATAATTTTTCAGCTCATCTAAATTAATAAAAGTATTAAAATCATATAAAATGTAATCTAAGAAAGTTGGCTCCATGTAATAGGTAGAAATTAGGGAAACGCAAAAAATGATTTCTTTCTGTCTTCATGAGATATTGTATGATGAAAGTATTAAATAACAAAAGAAAAATAATAAGATGTACATAAAATAATAAAATTCAAATCTTCAGAAAACGATCGAAAGGAAAAAATGGCACCATCAAATGATATTATATCGTTGTAAGAAATATTTTGTAACATTTACTACAACTGATTTAAAATAAGTTAATTTTTAGTACTTTTTAAAATTCAATATAAATGATTTTTTCAAAGCCCAAAGAGGTTATTAATTAATTATTTTTTGTGGATTATAACTAATTTTATGACTATACCCTTAAATCATGTTGAATAGAATATTCTTTCTTATGAAATCACACTGAGAAGAATATACCCCCAACCCCAACCCTTATAAAATCATTCAATCTTAAGCATACTTCTTTTTTTTTGGTTCCCACCCGATGTCTGGAATCCATATTGAAGTTCCGACTAAATTTGGATCGCACACTACAGGATCTATTTGGGGGTGACGCTCCCAATATAATTTTCTCCATACCCAAGGCTCGAACCCGAGACTTCTGATTAAGGGTGAAACACTCCCACTAATGCACCACAATAATCTTAAGTATACTTCAAATTAATGGTAACGTAATAATAGGGAGCAAAACCAAATGTCAGATCACATGCTTATGTGTAATATTAATATGTTGAACATTGATTTAAATTTTTCAGATTTTTCATTTAGACACTCAAATTAAGTCATGTTTCAATTGAACATCGTAATTTCTAATAAAGTGTTCCAATTAAATACTTTCAATTCAAATTTTGAAAAAAAAAATACACGTATTTTCATTCGAATTTTAGATAGTTAAGTTTATTAAACACATAAACATGTCATCTTCTATAATTAAACACATCAAACCTAAGTAAAAATATTTGAGATTTTACGACTTATTGAGACTAATGCATATAACTTAAAGAAAATGACATATATGTGATTAACTATGTAATAAATGAATGAGAACATAATCATACAAGAAGAAAAGCAAAACATGTATACTCAACTATAAAAGGAAAGAAAGGAAACAAAGCAAAGGGAGATTGATACTCTGCCATATTACAAGCAACAAGAAACTGTTATGCAATCTGTATTTAAAAGAAAGTGTCTTCTTTTTCTCTCGATCCATTGTTTTCTAAAGCTGAAGCCAGCCACAGCGTGAGGGGTCCCACTTTCCAATCCTTTTAACAATTAGTAGAAGTGTTTCTCTATTTAATTACTTTAAAAAAAATTATTTCCAATACCAATGAGGGAGAAATGTTTTTTCCTTACTAAAGCATAAGAGAAGCTTTCAAATTCCTCTTTTCATCTTCTCTTTATTTCTCGAGAAAAGACATAAAGTGACACCTGAAATTGTCCCGAATTTTCAAATAGACACCTAAACTATGCAAGCGTCCTATTACCCCCTAAACAATCCTGAACTGATATTATTACATCATTTTTTGTCCACTTGGCATGAAGAGTGTATGCGCTCTCTTAAAGAGCATGAACAAACTAAAAAACGAATATAATTTTATTTTTACAAGAATTTTGCTATAAAATATATTTTCTTGTTTTTCTTATTATTTTAACTTTTTCTCCTTATTATTTTTTTCTTTTTCCTTCTTCCTTCTTCAAAAATTCATTGTCATCTTCATTGTAACTTCTCACTTTCAATGTCATTTTTTACCACAACTCCACCTCCATTTTTTACTACTATTAATTTAACTCTCTTCAATTTTAAAATTATATATAAATATTTTATTACATTTCGAACAATTTGATAAAACCATTAGATTTCAAGATGATTAGTAGGTATTATTTAGTTTTTTTTAATCCAAATTTCAATCAAACTTTTTCAATTTTCGGAGAATTCTGATTCTTTCAAAATTATCATTTCTAGTTTTGAAGTTATATGAAAATGAGATAAATTAATTGATGATACCTTCAAAATTTTGATTTTTCTTAGAAAAATAATTAGTTTTGTTATCAATAACACAAATTCTAGAAAATAGTATTATTTTGAAAAGAAAGGAATTTGACCGAAGAAGAAAAAGAAAAAGAAAAGAAAATAGAGGGGCTCAACTTGACGTGGGGGTGGGGTGAGGTGAGGGTGGGAGGTGAAGAAGAAGAAATAAAGAAAGAAAATGGAGGGAGGGGTAACTTGAAAGTAGGGGTGGAAGATGAAGTAGAATTTAAAATGAAATTAAAATTAAAATAAGTCAAAAAGTAAGAGAGAGAAATAATATTAAAACTTAAAATGAAAAAAAAAATATATTTCAAATTAAATTAACACGTGTCACACAATGATTGATGTGTGATAACACTTGTCATTTAAAATCTGGAATTGATAAAAAAAAATGATGTAATAATATATTATCGGAATTGTTTAGGGGGTAATAGGACGTCCGCATAATTAAAGTGTCTTTTTGAAAATTCGGGATAACTTCATATGTCACTTTATGTCTTTTCTTTTATTTCTCATTAATTCTTACTATATACCCAACAGAAATTCGAATACAAGATTAAAAAAAGTATGCTTCACTCTTTTATCTTGTAGCAAACATATAATCACTATAATTTACTAGTGAGCACAAAAGAAAAGGAGAGATTACTAAGAGTTATACAAATGTGATCATAGAAGAAATTTGGAACTACTCAAACTAGAGTACACAACAAAATTTGTACTCTCAAATTTACTCAAAAGCTCTAAAGAAAACTCTTGTAATCCAATAGGACTTATGGACTAATCTTAAATGTATACTGAAAGAGGCTCACAATTTGAGGTATTTTATTCACTCTAAGGCTGCATAAACATAGCGGGACTTGAAATAACATTATTGATGATGCTAGATAAAGAGGGACATAATTAGGTATGTGTCTTGATCAGTGGCGGACCTAGAATTTTATTGAAGTGGGTTCAAGTTACAAATAAAATAACCATGGTGATTGTCAATAATAAGGATAATGCACAAGTATCTCTAGACTATGATCAAAATCTCAGAGACACACTTTAACTAAACTAATGTTCTATTACCTCCATGAACTCATTTTTTTTTTTGTAATTTATACACCTTTTGGCTTACGTGGTACACTGTGTGACTCCACTTAGTTGAGACACATGAGAGATGTTTCGATATCACGTAAGCCAAAAAAATGTACAAAATTATAAAAAAATTGGGTTCGGAGGTAATAAGACCTTAGTTTAGTAATGTCACGACCCGAGCCTACACCCTGGACGTGACTGACACTCGAGAACCATTGATGCCCCCCAAGCGAGCCCTCATCCTGGCTGACTACAAGCGGAAGACCAACTCAAGCATACATAAGCATCAAATTGGAAGAAACGTTTAAAAAAATTAGTTTACTGAATCTCAAAACTTCGCTGAATATACTGAATATGAAACATAAGTTTAAATAAAACACCTGAAAACTGAAAGACTCTCCAAAATTGTCTATCTGTGAAGCCTCTACTGTATAAAGATGGGTGTCGGGACTAGACCCGTGACTCCTAAAAAATTGTTACTAAAAACTCACAAAACTGAAGTCCTCCGGAAGCAAGGAGGTCTTACTCAAAAGCTGATGAGCGAATGAAGTGATCTCAACAGACTCTTGTTGAGGATCCTAAGATCCTATATCTACATCATTAAAAGATGCAGGTCGAATGACATTAGTACATTGAATGTACGAATGTACATAGCTAAATAACAAATAACTGAATGAAAGGACTGCAGTAGATATGGTTATATACTCAATTGAATGTAAAGAAATAAAGAAGTGAAATCATTAAAACTTTACAAAATACTTACTCATCTCTGAACTCAACATATTAAGTGATATAATAAAAATGCACTTTTAACTCAATTTGAGAGATTCTCTAACCGATAACCATCACTATGAGCTACGTGATGATGCAATGTCTCGCTCACGCTGCCAAAATTATCGTATACCTAGTCGGGGTATAGAACACCTCAACTAAGTGGATTCACTAAGCTCTGCCTGAACACACTTAGGATTCAAGTAAAAAGTATGATCATGTACCTATGTTGGCTAACATGGTTTATGAGGAATGTGAATTGTCTTAACTCATACCCATATCGGTGCTCAATACTACTCCCAATAATATATACTCATGCTCAATGTTTAAAAACATACTCTTCCTCTGGTTTGAGATAATTGGTCAAACTATTCTCTTAAAAGAGGTAACTGCGCTTGAAATATCTTTGAACTCATAACTCATTTAGAAATCAAAATTTCACTTTTATTAATGTAAAAATTGATGCCTTTGGGAATACTTAGTTCCCTTATACTCTTACTCAATTCATACTTGAAAACTCTTTCTCAAAAATATAACAAAATCATATTGTCATGATATGATCATTGATGACTCGGGTAGTCATACTACATAAACATTGATGGCATAACTAGATACCATACTACTTAAACATTGATGACATACTCGATTGTCATACTAATAATGTTTTAGAAACTCTTTCTCAAAACTCATCTTTACTTTCTCAAAAACTCAGTTTAAAACTCAAGTGTTTGCTT
Organism: Solanum chiquidenum; assembly: GCA_029582725.1. Classification (NCBI taxonomy): domain Eukaryota; kingdom Viridiplantae; phylum Streptophyta; class Magnoliopsida; order Solanales; family Solanaceae; genus Solanum; species Solanum chiquidenum. The sequence goes on along the minus strand of JAJOOS010081819.1, from coordinate 4,800 downwards.
TAAAAAGATTCTTAAGATTTATAACTCAATTCATAGGGTTCATGCAGAATTATGGACATGAACGACTCAACTCAGGGATAGCAATATGGAAACTCGGTACTCATAATTCAACAATACTACTCATCTAAAAAATATTCACTTCATAGGGTTCATGCTGAAATATAAACATGAACGAATCAACTCAAGAATCTTAATACATAACATATATCAATTCAATAATTAGGAATATAATTTCAAAAATAAATAGGAACTCAAGAACTCAAAATCAACTTAACTCAAGAATACTCAAATCTAGGGATAGAATCCTAGATTACTCTTTTACTGATTTGAAAAGTAGATGTAGGACGTGAGGACGAACTAATCCAATACTATGATAGCCTTACATAAAAGAACAAGGTTCTTGAAGAAGAACTTGATTAGAAGCCTTGAAACCATAGCTTGAACGAGAAAAATCAAGAAAACCTTTCTTGAGATTTCTTGAATTAGTTTCTTGAAACTCTATGGCCAAGAATTAGGATTCTCATTAATGATGCATAATTCTATGAAGAAAAAAGAGTTGGAAAGAATGAAATTCTTGGAAAAAGAATTACCTTGAAGAAAAATCTTGAAAAAGATTGAAAGAATCTTGAATGAAGTCTTCTACTTTGATTTTTTCTTAGGGTTTTGCCTTAAGATTTGAGAGAGAAGAGAATGATAAATTAAGAGATGAAAATCTGATTGTTTTGGGCCTTTAATTAGTCAAGAAAATTCTTTTAGGATTTTCTTAGAGGTAAAAAGATAAAAATGATCATTTTTAATGTTTTTCTGTCGGCTAATTCGTCACTGCACTGTCTCAGGTTACTAAAGTGGTCAATATTTTTTACTCAAAACTCATATTGTTGCGACATTGGTGGCGTTGGAAACTAGATTCAAATATCTTTAATTTGATAGTTATGGACCACGTAACTCTCTATATTTTAAGAGATATGGTCGTTTCAAGTTGACCCAAGAAAAATCTCATAGTGAAACTCAATTGGAAGGAATTTTCAACTCAACTTTATGCTAGAGAATTTTAGTGACCTTAACATCTAAGAAAATTTAGAATCACTCGGTGAAATCTTATTCAAAAATAAACAATGACTCGAATCTTATCTTAAAAAATTTCGGGATGTTACAAGTAAAGTGTGGATTTTGGTCATAGTCTAGAGGGGTACTTGTGTCTTATCCCTCAGTAATAATCATCATTTTTTTATGATATCCTTAAAAAGTTATTTTGAGGTGATATTTCTAACAAAAAATATACTCTATTAATGTTTTATCTACCTAGAAGAAAATTTTCTACATATTTTCAATTTAACAAGCTACTTATTACTCTTATATATAACACTAAAACTATAGCAATTTTGAAAATCATAAATAAATAATAAAAAATAGTAAAATAATAAATAAATAAAAATGCACTAACATAACTTTCGTGTATACCAAGTAAAAAGGAAAACAAATACACAATTTTGTGTATTACAAAAAAGTTAAACTAAATACTACTCCCCCGTCTCATATTAGTTGATCATCTTACTAAAAATAGTTGTCTCATATTAGTTGTCCACCTTACTAAATCAAGAAAACATTAATCAAAATTTTCATATATTATCCATTAACTCTTTTTTGAAGTGTTCACATTTGTTTGTAAAATTCGCAAGAAGTTTTTAAGGAGTGAATTAGTAAAATTATCTTCTTCTTTGTGATTTCTTAATATGCGTGTAAAAAGGAAAATGATCAAATAATATGGGTCGAAGTCTCGGAGAGAATATTTAAAAACTAAACATATATCCTAAATTATTGACAATTTAAAACAATTTTAAATAATTCTCAAATACAAACATAAAAACAAAACGTAACTAACAAATTTAGAATATTACTATTGTTATTTCATATGAAGTAAAAGTCTAGAACTATAATAGTCTACATTTATTAGTTAATTTTAAAAAGGAAACAAAAAAGAACAAAAAGTTAAGGCTAAACTAAGGTTCGAACTCATGTAATCTGAACCCATACACCACTGATCCACACCCTTCCATTGTTTATAGACTAGGTTCATTTTCTTTATATACACAACTTTACAAATAATGTATATATGTACAATACAAAAAATTTCGACGAGTCCGCCTCTGATCTTGATGTATATGAACACCAAAGATTAAGTGGTGTGACTCAAAGAATACTTATATCTGAGTGGACGTGAAAAAGAATCGACATGAACTTTGTTGTAAGATTACCATGAACCTTGAAAAAGTTTGAAGAATTTCTTGTACAAAATCAAATTAATTCATAAGTGGCTTCCTTTGGCACAAATCAGTCAAAAGGATTACAAGGATTAAAAGGTCTGTGACATGGAATTCATGAAGGGTGAGTGGATATTGCTAACAGTCTTACAGAGTAAATGACCAAAATAGTCCTTAGTGCATGGGTAATGTTTTATTTTGGTTCTTAATATATTTTACTTAATTAAAATGGTCCTTAATGTATAACAAAAATGTTCATTTTAGTCCTTAATCTAGTCCGTTTGATTGAAATGGTCCTAAATGTATAGAATTATCAAAAAGGGCCAGCCCAGCCCCACCCGGCCCAAGCCTCGTGGGCTGAGGAATTTGATGGGTTAGGGTGAGCTGGCCCTTCATTGGGAAGCGCCTAGAAATGCTCAACCCAACCCTAAAAGGGTTACGGGTTGGGGCGGGCTAGCCCTTTTTTTTTTTTCTTTTCAAATTTAAAATTCTATGACATCAAGAAAATGAGAAGATTTTCAAATCAGATATAGTAAATAATAATGTTGTTTCAATAACACTAGCAAAAAATCTATTGTGATTAGCAGGTATCTAGGATACTAGATACACGAGATACATGTATCTGCTATGATGCATCCCAGATACGCGAGTGAGATAAGAGAGTAGAGAGATGAGAGGGAGGCGAGAGCGTGGGATTCATCATTGTATCCTAGATATATGCGAATTCATTTGGATAGAGTGTATCTAGAACAAATTATCCCTAATTTTGAGTCCATATATCCCGAGATATACGTATCTTGACACACCAAAATCTGGTAAGTTTCATACTATTACAACATAACGTGCATCTATATAATTATCTCATACACTAGTGAAATTCTTGTAAGTTACTCTTAAATAAATAGTTTTGGCCCATAGGCCGACCCCAGCCCGGCTCCGATCAAGCCTCAAGGGCAAGAGCTTATATGGGCCAAGTTTATAAGCCTTGATTTTAAATGAGCTTGAAAAATTCTATGGAAAAATTACAGAAATCCACTTTTTAGTTTACTTATTACCATTATCCCCTATAAGTTTTACAAATCTCCAAAATCTCTCATTTTCGCGCATCAGATTAGTGTATCAGCGCTTATATTATTGTATCTCACGCATCAGATTAATGTATCAACGTGTGTATCTCGCGCATCAGATTAATGTATCAGCGCTTATATTATTGTATCTCATGCATCAGATTAATGTATCAACGCTTATATTATTGTATCCGTTTGAGGGATTTCTGTAATTATAAACTTTTAAGGGATAGATTGTAATTTTGCCTTAAAAGTATATGATTTCAGTAATTTTCTCAAATTCTATCCCTACCCTACCGGCCTACCCCAATAACGGGTTGGGTTGGATTGGCCCCATAGGCTAAGCCCATTTTTACGGCACTATTAATGTATAACAAAAGATGTCTATTTTGACCCTTTACTTTAAACCTAACAGATTTATAAAAAAAAGGTATTAAATTTAACTACTGACACTATGTGGCTAACAAAATTCACTATTATTGTCTTTTTTGCTAGCTCCAATTGAAGAATTCCCTGTTACCTAACTCCATTTTCTCTTTCTCCTATGGAATTTATCATTTTCTCTTTGACCTAATATCCATTTATGTTTTTAAACAAGAGAAAAAAAAAATTGTTAGAGAAAGTAAAGACAAATAGATGTTATGGAGATTTTTTTGAAACTAACAAAGATGACAATAATAGTGGTTTTTCTTAGGATTAATTACTTGAGTGGATCCTTTTTAAAAAATAATTACTTATTTTAGATACACTCTTTAATTATTACCATTTATAGCAATATAAAATAATACTATATATTTTATTAGATTTGTCTCTCTCTCGCCTCTTTTTCTTTTTTTCACTATCAGTTTTTTAATTTTTCTCTCTTGCTCGCTCCTTTCTTTTTGTTGTTCTTTCTCTCTTACTTTCTTTTTGTTGTTTTTTTCTTTTTTTGCTTTCTTTTTGCTGCTCTTTCTCTCTCTTTCTCTTGCTTTTTTTCCCCTTTTGAGAACTCGGTAATTTCTTCATAGAGTAGTGAATGATTCGTAGAATGAATAAAATTTGTATCAATAATTAATTAATTAAATAAATAATTTAATCGTAACAAATGAAGTGACATAACAAATTGTAAAATGAATTAAACTTGAATTAAAAATGTATTACACACATATTAAAGTTGAATTAAAAATATATTACACACAATGATCTATAGAGTAAATTAAACTTGTATTAATAATGAATTAAACAAGTAATCCAATAGTAACAAATAAATCAAAAAATTGCAAAATAAATTAAATTGCTTTAAAATTGTATTACACAATATTAAAGTTGAATTAAAAGAGAGAATTAAGAATGAATGAAAAACGTAACTAACAAAAGACAAGACAACGATCTATAAACTGGATTAAACTCATATTATTCGTGAATAAAACTTATATCATATGTATCTTATAAATTATCTTTGCTTTTATCACTAAGAAAATGAGCGATGGTTG
>JAJOOS010081814.1:0-21547 GCA_029582725.1 Solanum chiquidenum | reverse complement strand
GTATATGGGTATTCCCCATCTTTTCATTTTAATTATGATTTAGCTTCCGCATCAGTTTATTATCTTTAGTATGCTCATGATCATGCCATCAGGGTTAGCTTGGGATCACTTGTGGTCCTAGGTCCCGTGTCCGCGTCTCGGGGGTAGCTCGGGGTGTGACACTGAGCTTAGATGTGAATCTCTCTGAAGTGTATGAGCATAGGTCATGAACACAATACTGATTTAAGAAACATCATCATGATGTTGAAATGACTGAACTTTGAGGAATACGCTAGAGTATAAATGGGTTGATGTACCTCTACAACTCTTTCGGAAGAGTTAACTATATCATTCTCAACACTTGAGTTGATTTATCATCTTATCATCTCCCCCTTATGTCTAAAACTGACATTTGAAGATAATGAACATATTCCCTCATCTCTAAACTGGTCTGCATTCCCTTTACTCCAATACTCGAGAAAGGCTTATCTCATGGCTACTGAACCCTTTTAAAGAAGGTACTAAAACTCCTTCTAAGACCTCTTTCTATGATTCTTCTATTAACCTCTTCTTATTGGCTTATAACGACGCTTCATCAAACTCTTAAAGAAAAAAATAATGCTTACATCAGCCTATTCCACATTGAACGCTCATATATACTATCTAGTCACACATGAAAAATCATTAACTTAACTTGAACTTCGTCTAACTTACAATCTCGGGTACACCTCTTAATTATATTATTAATCTCATGACTTAGCCACACTTAATTGCTCTCATCTAAAATTTAGAATCTCATACTTGTACCACTCACACTTGTAAAAGGTAACACCTTAATTTTTTACCTACTCTATGTCAAATCTACCAGATTAGATCTCAGACTAACATCATCACCCTCATGTTTCCAATCTTTTTTACCACCGCTCTCATCTCAAATTCAAGACTAATGTTTATTACTAAATGTAACATCCCACCTTAGAAAGAACTAGAATTAGAAAGAATCATTTTTGGAAAGAGTAAATTTGGAAATTTTGGCAAGTTATGCTAAGTATAAGTTTTGGGTCAACTTCAAATGACCATAACTTTTAATACAAGATGATTTAGGTGGGATATAAGTTATAAAATGAAAGTTATTGAAATCCTCTTTCCAATGCCACCAAGTTTGCTAATTTTTGAGCTCGTATGAGGGAGATATGCTTGTTTGAAGTCGGATTGTCCGGTTAAGGAAAATTACCCATATTTTAAAGGGGTATTTTGGTCTTTTCCTTACCCAATTAAGTTATTTCGTTTTTAGTAATTAATTAGGGGTCTAAACTGATTTGGTTCAGTTTACGCAATCCAAATTAACACTTAGGGTTTGAGAATAGTTCAAGAAGAGGAGAAGAGGAGAAAAGTCAAGGTGTTCTTGGAGATTTCTTGCGGAATCGAAGGTCGTTTCACCAAGGGTTGGTCCCTAAATAGGTATGTGAGTTCACATAGCGTTGGGTTCATTCACCCACGCGTCAATCATGTTAATTTCTGCGTAAAATTCGTTCTATAAAGTTGAAGGTTTGATGTTTCAACTACTAGATACAAATTAAGAAATACTCGCCAACTAAAATCTCAATCTTTATCTCTTTGTCTACATACTTAGGAATTATCGTCACATTCAATTTCACGACTTAAGTACTATTTACTCATTCACCATACATCATTGCCTAATTAGTTATATAACCCTTTGAATATTATGGGTTTTCCCTTAAAGATCATAAGCCTAGCTTAGAGCTATCACCTCATGAATACTCCTGCTCTTCTATTCAACACCTACACATGGTCATTACTAAAACAATGAGACTCATCCTAACCAGTAACTCTTACTCTACCTCGTATCATGAAATATACATAAACTCATCACTTCTTAGTCTACCCATAAGGGGAAACTACTCATTAATAACTCACTAGGTGAATGACTGTAACAATATAATTTACCTCATCACTATCTTCCTTTCTTATATTACTATACCTCTTGCATTATTATAACTCTGGGAACTTTTACTACTACTGCTTATAACCTCGTAACTCATACTATCTTTTCGGGGTGAAAAATACTACCCAAGCATTCTAAAACATACTATCCTCTTAAAGGTCTCAGTTGAAACAAGGTTTAGAGATCTGGCAGTACATCTCGCTTTTAGCACGAATGCACGATTCATATGAATAAGAGTGAATTCTTTTGAATCTCAACTCTTAAGCTCACTCATGGGCTTATCTTAAGCCCCTCTGTAGTTTCATGAATTTCTCAAGACTTTTGCTGAGAGTAACTCATCGATAATGAACTCACTTTGCTTTTAAACTACCTTGAGTATGAGGGGTAGTCGAATGTATTTGAGAACGCACGAGTTTGAATAAGTTCCTTATGACACAGTTCTATTGCACGATATAGAGTATGAAAGAAGGTAAACTTTTCTTAAATGTTTGTAGTCCTTCATTTATAGGAGTGGGGCCCTCACAACCATAAATAAGATCCTATAGACACGGCTTCATAGACACCCTAGGACACTTGAACTCTATGCTCTAATATTGATACCAAGTTTGTCACGATCCGAGCCTACACCCTGGATGTGGCTGGAACTCGAGAACTATTGATGGCCCTCAAGCGAACCCTCATAGTGGCTGACTACAAGCGGAGGACTAACTCAAGCATACATAAGCATCAAATTGAAAGACACATTTAAAAATAGTTTATTGAATCTCAAAACTGAACTGATATACTGAGTATGAAACATAAGTTTTAAATAAATATCTGTAACTGAAAGACTCTCCAAAATTGTCTATCTATGAAGCCTCTACTATTAAGGAAGGATGTCGGGCCAAGAACCACGACACCTCAAAACTACTAACTGGAAAGTAATTTTGAAGTCCTCTAGAATACAAGGAGACTCACCAAAGCTAACTGGAGCGTAGAGTAATCTCAATGAAGCACCTGTTGATAATCATAAACACATATATATGCATCATAAAAGGATACAAGTCATAAGACATTCGCACATGGTATCAGAGTAACTCTTTTGTTAGCCTTGTCGATGTGGGTCAGAGTTAAACTGAAATTTGGCGAATCCTGATAAGGTAGGGCAGACCTCAGTGCGGAGTCTAGGCAAATCCCATTCGGTGGGCAAACGTCAGTGAGGACACTGACTCCATAGAGGGGGTGTATGTGACGCCCCAATTTAAAATAAGAAGTCCCACATTGGTAAAACATATGAGAGATGTTGGGTAAATAAGTAAGTAGGCCTTACCAACTAGTGATGCATTTTAAAGATGTGCGGGCCTAAGCCCAAAATGGACAGTATAAGTAGTGGGCTGGGTGGTTACAACATCACTTCTAGAGACCCACTAGAGAGAGTACTAACATGGTATAATATTTTCGGAGATGCTAAGGTGAAAGATATAGTGCGAACTTTGGCGACCGCAAATGTTGTGAATAAAGGCAACTGGGTACCGTTGAATAGAGTGTTAGGGCCTCCACCAAAACCATCAATTGAAGAATCTCTTATATGATGCTTCTGAATGGTAATGGTTGAAAATGATATATAAGTATTGAAATGATAAATATAAGGTAAGAACATAACTATTATACTTTTTAAATGGAAACAAATACTCACTCAGAAGCCATAAGTTATAGAAGTCAATTTTACTTCTAACTTAAATGTTTCCTCAGAAAATACATTTAAGCAAAAAACACTTAATTTTTTTTTCCAGGAAAGCATTGCCCTCTATACTAAACAAGTAGAGTATGATTTTATTATACCTTGTCTTGATTCAAGAGAGAAAAACATTTAAATAGGTAAAATAAATATTATTTGTATCATAAACAAGTCCACTAGACAATAGAGATACTATATAAAGCACCTACCAAAAGAGTAAGTGTTTCTCTATAAATTTAGTCTTTTATGTAAGAAAAATATTTTCTTGTACCTCCTCCTTGTTATATTTGAAAAGAAAAAGTCCCATACGATTGAAGGATTATTTTTTTAATGGCAACTGCCTTTTTTGGCATGATAGAGGCAATTGATGTCTTGTTGGTTGATTCGGACCAAGAGTTCATTACAAATATCACTGATTTGCTGAAGTCTTATGATTACAATGGTAAAATCTCTAAAAATTATGTTTAGAACTTGCAATCTTGGATTCCTTGATATAACTAAACTCTATATGATTTCAATTTATATGAGATTTAACTGATAAGAAGTTTGTTATCTCATATGTTTTTAACATCGATTTTTTTTTTAGATTTCATTCATACATCTTGTGAATCTTAGATTTCAATTTTCCTTGTTGTCATTACACTATATCTATGCCAGTATATGATTTTTTTACTAATTGATAACTGAGTTTTGTGTTGTTATAAAGAATCAAATTAGATTTTCTATTATTAGTTCTTGTTATAAGATTGTCACATACTCAATTAGTTTTCTCCATAAAGATATCTATGATTTTCAAAAGAGTTTGATAATTTCATGTCAATATTTGCATTGTTGCAATTTTATTGAATGTCCCGCAAGGCACACAATTTATGGTGATTTTAATTATTTAATCAATTTTAACTTTGAGTTTTGGACTTGATTTTTTTCTGGAAAAAGGGGGAAAGTTTCTTTGTCAATTGGTCTGGAGTGACATAGAGCTGGAGGAGAAATTAATTAAATTCCACAAATTTATTTTTGAAGGTGTAAGTCTTTGATTTTTACCAATCTATCTCTAAATGTCTTAAAATTGATTTTTTTGGGTGGTGGAGGCATAAGATTAGGGCAACCGGAGGAAAGAGAAAGAGCAAGAGAAGGACAAGATAAAAACTGATCTGACTATGATTATTTTTTACCTTGAGACTTCTTTTTTGTCTATTCTTGGATATAGAATAAATATATAGGGGAGATCTGATTTTCATAAAATAAAAAAAATCTTATTTTTATTTGTTTAATTAAAAAAAAATTCTTAATTTCAAAGACTTTTTTCCTTTTGTAATTCAACAAAAAAAAATTGCATTTTTATAAAAAAAATACTAATATTTTAATATACGTGTGTTATTTCATCCTCTTGACCAAGCGTCCACCTTGAATTTTAACTTTTATTAATTTTTTTCTTTATTTGAAAAGGATTGTTTTTGGAATTTATTTTAATAGTTACTTTCCATATATATGTATATATATATATATATATATCGCTCAACCTTAGAGGATTATTAAATTACATCCTCTACTTACATTAGTGAAGACAATAGACATTTTTCAAAATAATTCTTTTGAACTATTTCACCCTGAAAAAGGGTATATAACTGGCAATTTTAGTATCGGTTTCTTTTAGACAATACTACTACAACAAATTCGGTGTAATCCCATTGTTGGAGTCAAGGGAGGATATTGTATGTGCATATCTTACCCCTACCTTGAGAAGTCTTAGATGTTGTTTTCGATAGATCTTCGACACAAACGAGATGAACAAGATGACAATATCAACAAATAAAAACAATAATTACAAAAGATACAACCGTTGAGACTAAAGAATCAAATCGTAAAAATAGAAATCTAAGAATATGAAAATAGTACCAAAGTAATACTAGTACTCCAGGAAAGAGAAAGCAAAGCACTCGACCACCTACTAAAATTCTATGCTAATCCTTGACCTCCACACTTTCTCATCAGGGGTCATGTCCTTAATGAGATAAAGTTGTGTTATGTCCTACCTAATCATCACACCCCAATACTTGATATACCTACCTACCCCTTCTCAAGCCCTTTATGACCAACTTCCCTTACCGGGTCATCCACACATCTTCTCTCTATACATGTACGAATCATGTCAACCTTACTTCTCGCATTTTGTCATCCATGAGAGTCACTTCGATTTTTTCTTGAATATATTCATTCCTAACATTATCTCTCTTGGTACTCCTACACATCCTTCTTATATTTTTTATAGTCTCATCTTTTGGACATTGGAGTTGTTGACTAGATAACACTCATCGCCATATAACATAGTTGATCTAGAAACAACTCTTAAGAACTTACTTTAAGTATTAATGACACATTCTTATCACATTAACATTAGATGAGAGCCTCTGTTTCATTCACTCCTCCCCAATATGATGTGTGGCATCCTCTCATCCGCTTTACCTTGAATTACTAACTCTAGGTACATGGAACTTTTGATTTTGGGGATAACCTAAGTGTCAAGCATCACGTACGCTTCATAGGGCACGTCACTAAATTTTTGCTCCAAGTACTTAATTTTTATCCTACTCAACATGAAACCTTTTGACTCTAGGATCTGTGTCCACATCCCAGCCTCGCGTTAATGTCACTTTATGTCTCGTCAATCAATACTATATCATCACAAAGAACTAGCACTATGGAACCTCATGAATGTGTCGTGTTAGAAAATCTATCACCGATGCAAATATAAATACACCCTCTTTGTAATCCGTTAAGAACTATTATACCCCTTCCATTTTAATTTGTTTAACTTATTTTTATTTTTCGTCCTTTTAGAAAAGAATGTCTCTTTCCTTTTTTTGACAAATATTTAATTTGAACTTTCCATATGATACACTTAATACCACAAGATTAAAGCGCATTTTAGTACATTTGACATATCTTTAATTTAAGACCAAGAGATTCAAAAGTCTTCTTTAATTTCTTAAACTCCATGCCAAGAGAAAACAAAACAAATAAATAGAAACAAAGGGAGTAATAAGTAATACCTTTTTTACTAAATTGTATTTAGTGTATTGAAACTCAATTTTCTATATTGATTTATTCCTCTTTTGTTAACTGGTTGTCCTTTTGTCATTTATACAATTTAATGCTAAGTACTCTTGTAGTTCTAGTTTTCGATATCCATAATCATTTATTAACTAGATTTCGGCCATTACAATATTTTGTTGTTGCTCATACTCTTTCTTTTAGGCTTTATACTGCTTCTATTTTTAGTTGTTATATTTTTTTCATTATTTATTTTTTCTATATACCTTAAATTGTTGTGTTTGAGAAAATGGTCTTTTAGAAACCTATGTACCTCCAGGAGGTAGATATAAGATTTATGTACACTCTATCCTCTCTAGACTCCAATTATGGAATTTCAAATATGTTATTATTGTTACTATATCATACATAACTAGGATTTTTGAATTCATCTAAACATTAATAAATTAATATATTAGACATGCAATTACAAATGAATTTCATATAACTTTTTATTATTATCTTAGTATTCTATTGGATTAGTATCTTATAGATGTCAAGACTTAAATTTTATTGCACGGACAATAGATAAGACATGAGAATATTAGAATTTATAGATATTTAATTTACTCTTTGCTAAATATTCTAAACCTATTAGCTTCATATTCATGAAATAATATTATCTCAAATATTTTTATCCTATTATATATGGGTGTCGATAGTTATCTTTATGCAATATTTGTTTCTAATAAGTCATTTGAATAAACTGAAATCGTAAAATTTACAACTTAATTTGTATATGAGAAATAAATATGCCCTCATGATAATTTTGAGTACAATTTTCTTTACTTACTTCTCAAGAGCGTTGATGCATGCAGTTAGAGCGGTTGGTTCAACTTCAACAGCAATGTCAATGCTCTCCAAAGGAAAACAAAAAATTGATGTGATGATAATCAATATCCATCCATCTACTTTTAACCTCTTAACTCAAGCTGTGACATTGGATATAATTTCAATCGGTATGTATTTTATTCTATTCTTTCACTTATGACATCTATTATGAGTAAAGTCAGTTATTTTAATTACTACATCATAAGAATTTAGATATAAAATGCACCATTAATAGATCATTAAATAGTGAAAGGTTATACAACAAACATAGATGAAAAGAGAAACACCAACAATTGGAATTTTATGTGATAGTTTTATTGAGGTTGCTCTTGGCTTAATATAGCCGTCCACTTAACAAAACAGAGAAATACTAGGCCAACAATAATACTAAGTAGTTAAGATAAAGATAAAATCAGAAACATCTAACAATCCTAAAAAATAGGATTTCATGCAACAATCCTTGACTAAATCAAAGGCAACCGTCCTTAACCAACTCAAAGTTTTCAACAAACAGTTCATAGTTAAATGAATGTTCTATTATACATTATTGAATAGGATTAGTAAAGAATTGTGTTTTTTAGCAATACAAATTGTTGATTAATAATTTTGATTCTTTTAGAATATGATAGATCTATTTTGTAATATTATTGTTATAATGGATAAAATTTAGTTTATATGCTTGAAATTAACTAATCATATAATGTATAATATAATTCAATACTAATTAATAGCTTTCCAAAATAATCATGCAGTTGTATGTGATGAACATAATGAGCTCATAGCAAAGATGGCTTTGGATGAGGGAGCTTTTCTTTACCTTAAAAAGCCATTTAATGAGGAAATTATGGAATACTTGTGGCAATTTGTATTGAGGGAAAAAAACCAAAGAGAGAAATTGACAAATGGATTAGAGAAAAAAAGAGATCATATAAATGGTGATGATATTGGTAAAATTGACATTGTTGGAGGAAATGAAGAACAGCCTAGAGAGAAGAAAAATGTAGCAAATTTCGAGGAACAGAAAAATAATACTGATGAAGTTGAAACTGATGTTGAATCAAATGAAAAATACAAGTTGAAGAGGAAGAGAGGTAGAAAAAACACGAAAGAGACTAAGGAAGGAGAAACTCAAAGCATTGCTACTAATAAGGTTCTTCGGCGAAAGGATTGCAGAGAATGGACAAATGATCTTCATGCCAAATTTGTGAAAGTTGTACAACAACTCGGTGAAGGAAGTAAGTTTACTTCACTATTAATTAATTTCTTGACAATTCATTTATATGGAACGATATGAAAAAATTAGAATTTATACTTATAGTTAACATCAACTTATTTTAAATTAAGCATAGTAATTATTGTATTTACATGTACCTCAACTTGATCTAAGAATATTATAGTTATTAAATTTAGTTTACATTCTTATGGAACATGTAGGATGTTACCCAAAGGAGATTCTTGAAGTAATGAAGCATGATGTGCCTGATCTTACCAGGATGCAAGTGGCTAGCTACCTTCAGGTACATCTTTAAAATATATTAAGTGGAAAATTACAACTCATTGAGTGGTTGTTTGGTACACGAAAAGATCTTTCGCCAAAAAAATATTTTTATAAAGTTATTTTTCTCGTATTTGTTTGCTAGAAAATATTTTGCTTGTAAAGATTTTTAATCATGTAACACTTCTATGATAAGTTATTTTTCTATAACTATCTTAATTTTAATAATATCTCAAAAGCATGATAAAAAATTTAATTTTATTTCACTTTTACAATTTGTTACATGTTTAGTGATAAAAGCTAATTATTCATTGCTAAGTTCCATTATTTTGTAGATTAATGGAACAATATTACTATCAATCTTTAATTTATAGTGTTTCAAAAGATTTTTATTCTTCACCAATTACCAAACACCAAATTTTTTTGTAAATAACTTCCATTATTTAAAACACAACTGAATAACAATGAATTCAGATGATAAATACACATGGTCTAACTCTCTTTTTATTTTTTCTTTGTTATAACATCTCAGAAATGTCGTCACAAGAATTCGAGAGCTCCAAAAGAGAGAAAATGTATTTATTACCCATCAGGTCAAGGATCCTCAAAAGATTCTAAGCAAAGAAGTAGTTTTCAAGAATATGGAACAATGCCTCGTCTTCAAACAAATGTACCAATTCTACAACATGAACCTGATCAAACTCAAAGAGGGACATATTTTCCAATTTCAACTCTCAATACCAATAAAAAAAAATCTAGAGGGGAGAGTTCAACTAAACAACAACTTTATCACCCACAACTTCAGGTTCAACCCCGCTACCTCAACATTGAAAATCGATTCAATAACTCATTTTTTCCATCCCAAAATTATGTTGGTGATGGATTACAACAACAACATGAACCATTAGTAGAAATGTTGAATTCACAAGGACTACAAGACCCAATTATTAAGAACACTAGTTACAATCCTATTGGAAATACGACTATTAATGAATTGGGAGTAGCAAATGCAAATTTCCAACAATATATTCTTGAACCAAACATGTCTAGTCCAAGCAGTATTATTGGGGCATCATATGCGAATGATATTGAAGAAAGTCATTCAAATAAGAAGAAAAATTGTGATGCGTATTTTGATTTTAATAATATGAGTTATCTCTTCCAGAACCATGGACCTTCAAGTTCTAACCTACCTAATGAACAAGGTACAGAGTTTGATCAAGTTTACTCTGATCATCAGGTTAGTGCTTTCATCGAATTTGATATTACATTTATTTTCATGTTTGATTATTGATATTAGCTAAAATCACTAAAAAAATTAAATAATTTTTTTTGTCTTATATATCCATTTTGGGAATAAGATTCAATTCTATTTTCTTCCTTTCTCATTGAGATTTTAATATCTAATATCCTTGTTTAAAATCTAATGGGTCCTTAGAAAATCAAGTAGTATTTAAGTGACTTTTTCAGTGTGTATATATATATATATATATATATATATATATAGAGAGAGAGAGAGAGAGAGAGAGAGAGATTTCTCCTTTTGTTTAAATTTTTTTCCCATAAAGTTATTTTTCATAATTAAATACTGACTTATTTTTTCATGAAACTATTTTTGGTCACACCCATAATCTCCTCTTGATTTTATCTTAAACCTACATATGCAAGTGGTAGCGATATCCAATGTCCAGTTTTCAGGAAAATCAAATTATCCTGATAAAGCATCAATATGATACTATCAAGACAATTCATGACAACTCTCATAAGGAATCATTGTAGTGATAAAGTAATCTTTCATGTTTTTGGGAGCTATTTTTCTTTTGAATGACTTAAATTTCTTGTTTGTTGGTTTTTTTTCCTGTTTGGAACTAATGGGAATCATTGGATTACATACTTGCTTTAATTTCTGGACTTGAGATTATTATTTTGTTAGTATCAAACCCAGGAATCCTTCTATTATATAACCTTTTGGTAGACTGATACATATTATATATGGGATCAATTATTTGTAGATTTAATTATCTTGCATCTCAATTTAACATAATATTTTATGTAGCATTAACTTCTATGTGATATATTTTTTTATTATTGTACTCAGATTAGCTAAAAGGTAAGCCTCTCGTGGCTTTTCTTCAAATTTTTGCAGTTCATTGTTTCCTTCATAGTGATCACATCTGCAAGTTTAAGTAATATGTATTGTCTGTGTAGTTATAACTTTTATACCAAACCAATCATTTTTATTTGTTGTAACAAGTATCCTATCATTGGGAGCAACAAATGCTAATTTCCAATAATATATTACATGTGAGTAGTACTGAATGAAGTGATTAAAATGAAGAAAAATTGTGATGTGTATATGGATTTTAATGATATGAAAAAGATGTCCACCATGAGGGCTGGAGCTTCAGGTAGTGGACCTTCTGCCCTTGCAGTCAGTAAGGCACTGGTTCTAGACAGTAGCGACCTGATACAGTCCCAGCACCAGAGAGAGAACATGATGATAAGGGTGCCACTATTACTCTAACTACTGACACCTAGAGAGTCGTGGGTATGACCCCTCCTCACAACCCTTGGATTTTGTACTTTTAGGGCAAAGTCTGTTTTGTTGGGGGTGGTTGAGTAACCTTCTATGGAGGTTGGATTTGGTACATTTAGTATGTTTTGGTTGAAGATATTGAAATAGCGTTGATGTGCATATCTAGAGTATTTTGTTTTGTGTGAACATATAAGAAAAGCATCATTAATATGAAAATTAACTGTTAGGTTCTTTGTGCGACATCTCATACACTTGTGTATTGATCGTTGTTAACTAGGACATAAATTGGTTTACTAAATATTGAAAGTGTAAGCATATGCCATGTGAGTGTAAGTTTTGTATGAAGTTTAACTCTGTAGGTGTAAGCTAGAATTTTCCCAAGTAGTCTTGTTGATGATTGTTGAATAACTGGATAAGAAAGGATCTTAGGTCGTTTTTGTATTAGTCCACTTTAGCCAAAAATAACTACCAAATGAAATCATGAACCTTTGATCCCTATTTGAGCCTTGAAGCTGATTTTGTTGTCACCTTTTTTATATCGTATCCTTGGTTCTCTGAAGGCACGATGCCACAACTTAGACCAAAAGCCTAAGTTGAGGGTAGTCATGAGCAAAATGAAAAAGAAATAGCTTAGCAGGATCATATATTTGCTTATGTCGAAGGCACGAAACCAAATTACATGTAATGGTTCAAGTAAATGGTAGTTTAAAAAAATAAGAAAAAATGAAAAACAAAAAGAAAGAGAAAAAGAAAAGAAGAAAATAAATGATGTGGGTGTCGGGATGTGCTGAAGAAAAGGAGGTTGGAACCACTCAAATAAGAGTTATGTGCTAATAACAACTTTGAGGAGCCAAGGTAATCTAGTCATTTATAAACAACTTTGAGGAGCCAAGGTAATCTAGTCATTTATAAACAAAAATGTTCCACTCCCTAACCCGAGCCAACGCTACAAGCCAATAGAAGTCCTATAGTGATCCTATTTTGGTTGTTCGATAGTTCAAGTATAAAAAATGAGGGCAAGCCTACGGTGTGTATACTTGCAGTGTTAGAAGGTTTTTTGGAGAGTGAGAGTATTCATCATTCCCAAATATCATGTGTGAGGGACTTTTTTATTGTGAAGGAACTATGTTTGCATTTAATAGTTTGTTGTGTTAGCTAATAGTTGGTACTAGTAAAAGTATGATCGATTGTGTCTAATGTGATGTCGTCCATTGATCTTTGCATGTTGGATAGATGATTTTGAATGAACGTGTTGTGGAAACAGCTGTTGCATATCTGTGATGTTGTTCCTGTGTATTTGAGCATTTGGTGTTGTTCATTTTCATTGCTTGAGGACAAGCAATGGTTCTAAGTTGAGGGTGTTGATATGCCATGAACTTATAACACATTTGACGCTCAAAACAAAGATAGTGCGAGAATTCAAGTTTGTTTATTTGGATATGATGGTTTCTTTTCATGTTGTACAGGTGAAACACTTGGAAGAAAATGATAGGAAGAAAGAGTGAAAATGAAGTGAAAGAAGCTACATGAATGGCTACAAGAGTCACAAAGTGTTGCACAAGCCGTGAATATGCTTGTGGGTGTGATCTAGAAAGAATAAAGTTAAAGTCTAACCACATGAGGCCCCAGACGAGTTTTGGTTCATTAGACGAGTCGTCTTATGGCTCGTGGAAAGTGGCAGGGAAAAAAGAAGCTACCTAAGTGAAGCTTGAAGTCAACGGAACACTAGACGGGTCGTGGTGTTTACAACGATCCATCTAGTAGCTCGTGAAGAACTGCACTGAAGAAAGACACCATAGTGTCTAAATATGGAACTACGGAGGGGTTGATGAGCCGTCTTACCTTAGACGAGCCGTTAACCTGCCCGTGGAGCTGGTCGGCAACATCTTTCCTACTTCGAGTGTGACTCTTTTCAAAGATATTTTAAATAATTAGGGTTTATTTTTGAATTATTATCAAGATATTGAGACATTCTGGACATGGAGAAAATGAGAGTTTCCTTTTTGAACACATTTCTTGATCGATTACTTGGGATCAAAACTTCACTTTCGTGATTTAGTGTTGATAATAAAGAAGTTTTTTGTTTGCTATTTTTTTAAGTCTATTATATTATGATTTCAATAATCTATATTGTTAGTTTCCTTGGAATAATGAGCGGCTTAACACCACAACTAGGGTTGTTGGAACTATGACTAAAACACAACTGCGGATTCAAATATGAGTAATGCTTGATTGTTAATTGCATATGTTGTTTCTATATTTGTAATAATTGCCTTCTAATGAGTTCACATAATGGAACATTCATGTATTTACAACTTGTTCAAGAGAAAACTTATAATTAGGAAAATTTATAAGCAAATTCCATTTACTTGTTTTACAGATTAGAGCGAGAGAGAGGATAATCTTCTTAACAAGTACGCAATGGTAAAGTTCAAAACACTCTAAGACCGAGAGGAAAAAAGTGAAAGTCATATAATAGGGCTGAAAAGTGTTTAGACGTATCTTACTTGTTAGGAGCATATAAGATTAGTAACATATCATTATCCGAATAGAATTCGAGTTGGATTTAAAGGTCATGGGAACACAATCCTAGTCTCACTAAATCAACTACTATATCTTGGAAATATTGTCTTCTCTTATTGAGTGTTAATGTTAACTAAAATTGGTTACTTGAACTCAAACAACCCAATATTTACTTTTCGTAATTTACTCATTTCAGAAATACTAACCACAACTAAATACAAACGTCAATAAGTTTATTTTTTATGTAGATTCCCTATGAGATCGACCTCAACTCAAGTTGAGTTCAATAATTGACTTAGACCATTTATACTTCTTAATTGAAGTGTAAGTTTGGATGTATCAAATTTTAGCGTAACTGCGGGAATTTCAGTTCAGAAATACTCTACTAGCTAATACTTTAGTTGTAGTTGTATTTCCTAGTTTTACTATTTGTTTCTTATCTGTGTCATCTACAGGTGAGTAACTAGTGCATGCCAAACACCAGAAGTAAGGAAGCATCGTTGATTCCTAACGATCCCGTGTTAAGAAAAATGATCAGGAAAATGGTGAATGCACTGAACTTCATGCTCAAAGACAAAGGATGAGACAAGATGTTGAGACCCTAGATAGAGGTTCTCAGAACAATTCTAACGACCCAAACAGAGTGTATAAGCAGAATGAAGAAGTAGAAGAGATCATAGCCCCTCCTCATCACCAACCACTAGCTCCAAGAGGTCGAGTACAACAATCGACGCGGGTGGAATTCGAAGAAGATGACTTGGAACTAGATGGATCTGGAGCTACTGGAGCCATAGTACTCCGAGTATTGCCTCCAAGGATGAAATTCACCATCACCAACACCATGATTCAACTGTTGAATCTGAAAGGGATGTTCAGAGGAATTGTTGGTGAGGACCCGAATCAGAATTTGATGAAATTCATTGCAATTTGCAAGTCGACTAAGATTCCTGGAGTCAGTCAAACTCTGATGAGACTGAGGTTGTTCCCATTGTATCTAAATGGGGAAGCAGCAAACTGGATGAATTAGCTGCCACAGGACTCAATCAGAACTTGTGTAGAGCTAAGAGAGGCGTTCATGGAGAGGTTCTTCACTGAGGCAAAAGAGCTGCAAATGAAGGATGAAATAGGTTCTCACAACCAAGTGAAGCAATGCATGATACATGGTGGAGGTTTAGCCAAAAGCTAAAGAAAATCCCAAAGTATGTTCTTACTAAAAGGCACTTGAAGTAGGTATTTTACAGGTCATTAAACTTTGTGACTAAACCGGTGGTAGATGCAGTATGTGGTGGATCATTCATGAGAAAACCATTCCTTGAGATCATGGTTGTTATAGAGGAGGTATCAAAGAACAACAGAGCTTGGCATACAAGAGATATAGAGGTTGGAGACCTTGGTTTCACTTTTGAACTCTCAACTGAACATAGAAAAAAAAAAGGAAGAACGGGACTCAGTCATGGCCTACATGAAAACCCAAAAAGACATCCACACGAAACATATCAGTGCTGGTCTAGAAAAGGTAAATGCAGAAGGTACAAAAAATAGGTATGAAAAGTAGGATGTTAACTTTGATGAGGAGGTGAGTTATTTGAACAACCACGGGGATTTTCTAAATTATGACTCTGGCAACCAAGGTTATAATTCTGGAAATGAAGGTAAAAACTCTCAGCAAGATTGTCAGTATGACAGACCACGAAGTAGAGAGCAAGAAAACTTGCAATTCAAAGAGGGATACGAAAATGAACACAGTGGTATGTATGTACCTCCATGTAAAATAGATCAAACAGGTAGTGGTTCTAGCGGGTCCAGAATGGAAGACATGTTAGCAAAGGTTCCACATTGAGTTGAATCTATAGATGCAGGAGTCAAAGAGTTGAGAAATGATTTCTCCAGCATAAGTAAACTTGTAGTATCCCACTTTACTTCTATTAAGCAGTTGGAGCAGCAGATGGGGAAACTGTCGGACTCTCTTAACTTAAAAAAAATAGGATACTGCCTAGTAATACCACTCAAAACCCAAAAAAAGATGGGCATTGCATGGCTATCACCACGAGAAGTGGTAAATCACTACTAGAACCTACACATGCAAGCATTGAGCAGCAAGAGAGTATAGAAAGGGATGCTGAAAAATGCAGAAGTTTTAGATGATTCAAAGATATCTTGAAAAGTAGAGAGATTGCTTGGAGCTGTAAAAAGGGCACTCGGAACTAAAGAATCTATAGTAGAGGCACCACCACCTTTATAACAGATTCTCAGACCTCCTCCTACATTCCCTTAAAGGCTCAAGAAGAAAGCTAAGGATGGAAAAAATTTAAAATTCATATCCATGATTCGACAATTATCAGTGAATATTCCATTAGTAGAAGCTCTAGAACAGATGCCAGGTTATGCTAAGTTGATGAAGGACATAGTAATAAAGAAGAGGGCAGCAAGTTTTGAACCAGTAGATAATGTTCACCATTGTAGTGCTATTGCTACAAGGTCTTTAGTGCAGAAGAAAGAGGACCCATGTGCATTCAGTATACCATGCACCATTGGTCCATTCGAGTTCGCTAAAGCTCTATATAATCAGGGAAAAGTATCAATCTCATGCCATTGGTGATATACAAATAGTTGGGGTTGGAAGCTCCGAAATACATTGCTATGAGGTTGATAATGGCAAATAGATCAGTGAAGAGGCCCATATGCATTTTGTGTGATGTGTTGGTTAAGGTGGAAAGTTTCATCTTCCCAGCTGATTTTGTGATTCTGGACTGCAAGGTAGATTTCGAAGTTCCCATAATTTTAGGAAGGCCATTTTTAGCCACTGGTAGAGCATTGGTTGATGTGGAGAGTGGGGGTCTAAAACTTCTGCTAAATAATGAAGAATTCAAATTCATAGTGTGCAAGTCGATGAAGCAACCACAAGATATGAGTGCGGTGTTCGGGATTGATATAGTTGAAGAAGTGGTCACTTAATCATCTATAGAGAAAAAAACTATCAGTTCTGGAGACTTGGTGTTGTTGTTTAACTCAAGACTATGGTTGTTTCTGGGAAAGCTGAGATCAAAATGGTCCGGACCATTCAAAGTGACCCAAGTGTTTCATTCGGGAGCGCCATTAAACATGAAACTGAAAAGGGTGAAAAGTTCAAGTCAGATGGACATCGATTCAAGGCATATATGGGAGTCCCAAAAGAAGTGAAGATAGTTGAGGAATGCAAAATTGATGAAGTTTGAGTAATCAAGTAACATGCATCGAGCCGCGACAATAGATTGTGTGCTACTTAAAAGGCAACCCAAGATGTAATTGTAATAAGTAGTTTTATTCTTGGATTTTCTTATTTTTATAGAGTCACTGTGGGTGCATGTGTGCAGCAAAATAATTAAGGAAAAAACATGTCCACCATGAGGGCTGGAGCTTTAGGTAGTGGTCCTTCTACCCTTGCAGTCAGTGAGGCATTGTTCCAGCTAGTAGTCGACCTGATACAGTCCTTGCACCAGAGAAATCACATAATGATAAAGGTGTCGCCATCACTCTGACTATTGATGCCTAGAACGTCACAGGTATGGCCTCCTCACAGCCCTCATATTTTATACTTTGAGGGCAAAGTCTATTTTGTTGGGGAAGGGTGGTTAAGTAACCTACCATGGAGGTTGTCTTTGGTATTTGGCAGTCTATTTTGGTTGAAAATATTGAAATACTGATTATATGCGCATCTAGAGTATTGTTTTTTGTTTGAACTTATGAGAAAGGCATCCTTAATCTGAAAATGGATTGTTAGGCTCTTTGTGCGACATCTCATATAGTTGTCTGTTATCATTGCTAACTAGGACATAAATTGGTTGACTAAATACTGAAAGTGTAAGTGTAAATTTTGTATGAAGTCCAACTTGGTAGGTTTAAGCTAGAACTTGTCCAAGTAGTCTTGTTGATGATTGTTGAATAATTGGATAGGAAAGTATCTTAGGCCGTTTTTGTATTAGTCAACTTTTGCCAAAAAAAACTACCAAATGAAATCATGAACCCTATTTGAGCCTTGAAGCTAATTTTGTTGTCACCTTATTGATATTGTATCCTTGGTTATCCAAAGGCACGATGCCACAACTCATTCCAACAAGCTAAGTTAAGTGTAGTCATGACCTAAATGAAAAAGAAATAGCTTAGCATGATCATATCCTTGTTTATGCCGAAGGCATAAAACCAAAATTCATGGGTTGAATGGTTCAAGTAATGGTAATTACAAAAAAAATGTAAAATAAAAAGAAAGAAAAAAGAAAATAAGAAAACAAGAAAATAAATAATGTGGGTGCCGGGATGTGCTAAAGAAAAGGAGGTTGGAACAATTCAAATAAGAGTTGTGTGCTAATAAGAACTTTGGGGATCTGAGGTAGTCTAGTCACTCATAGACCAAAATGTTCCACTCTGAGCCAGCGCTACAATCCAATAGAAGTGCTATAGTGATCCTATCCTGCGATAGTTGAAGTATAGAAAATGAGGACAAGCCTATGGTATGTATACTCGTAGTGTTAGAAGTACTTTGGAGAGTGAGAGTATTCATCAGTCTCAAATATCATGTGTGAGGGACTTCTGTGTTGTGAGGGCACTATGTTTTCATTTGATAGTCTGTTATGTTAGCTAATAGGTTGTACAAGTACAAACATGATCAACGGTGTGTAATGGGGTGTCGTTCATTTCTCCTTGCATGTTAGATAGATGATTTTGGATGGAAATGTTGTGGAAATAGTTATTGCATAACTGTGATGTTGTTCCTATGTATTTGAGTGTCGGATATTATTCTTTTTCATTGCTTGAGGACAAACAATGGTTCTAAGTTGAGAATGTTGATGTGTTTTGAACTAATAGCACATTTGACGCTCGCGAGAAGTCGAGCTTTTTTATGTGGATTTGATGGTCTCTTTTGATGTTGTATAGGTAAAACACTTGGAAGCAAATGATAGAAAGGAGTGAAAATGAAATAAAAGAAGTTATATGAAAGGCAAAATGATCCGTCAAGGACACTTCATCCAATTCTAAGTGTCAACAATCGCTAGTCAGTATATAACCCAACTAAATGAGTTCGGGTCGAATCCCACAGGGAGTAGTACGTGTTTAAGATTCAATAAGAAAGTATGAATATGATCAAGGCAGTCATAGAAATAGACATTTAAGAATAAAAACATAATTCAAATCAAGGGGTGACACGAATGTCAAATAAGGGGGTTTTGGTTTCAGTTATCAACTAAACAATAGCAAATAATACGGAATAACAATAATGAGATGGGTTCTTGGGATGTGATTCGATTTAGGCTAATGTAGACAAATGGGTAATTGCAACTGTTACGAAATAGCTGAATATTAGTGAATAAGCTACACTATAGAGGAGGTAAAATTTCTGTAGAATAATTTACCCCGAATCAAATCGATTTCTCTCAAACATCGACAAGCATGCAAAATAAGAATAGCCTACGCCTTAGTCTATTCACTCTCTCGAGCTGAATGTGTGTAAAAGGGTTTAGGATTCACTCTCTCGAGCTGCACCCATGACAACCCAATACCCACAGACCATCAATCAATAATCTTGGCTTTTAAAACCTCTCTATCGAGCAAGCCAAAAATACAAAGGTAGATCTGCATTTGCAACTAAAATTCTTTAAATTAAACCACAATTACTGATTGAAATCACTTCTAAACAGCATTTAAACTAACAATTAGCAATACCCATAAACTAAATCAGCCCATAATCACATAATCACACCCCAAGAATTGAGGTTTTAGCTAGACATTATAAAAAGATAAAAACTGTTACCAAATTGAGTTTCCATCAACTTGGTAAGATTGATTTCGTCTTTACAAATGTCCAAATTGAAGAATCTCAAAGACCAACTTTCGATTTCTCAAAAGTGAAAAACTTCAATTCTTCAAAGCTAAGGAAAACTTGTTTCAATACTCAGAATTCAATATATTGGAAGTATGATACTTACTAATTGATAAAAAGCTCCTAAACTAAATGTTCAAAAACGTATTTATAGTCACCAAAAATATGTTGCGAAGGGCCATTCGGCACAGTAAGTCGGGCTCACCGATCAACTCGGCGATCCTCCCATTTGTCAATTTCTTCTCCTTTTTGCCTTGGCCTTCAGCATCCTCCAGGTCTGTAACTTTGGGAGATCTAACACTGCATCGCGGAACCAATCGGCGATCCTCCGACTGCTTCTTTCTCTCACCAACTTGATTTTCTCCTTCAGGGCTAGGCATAATGGAAATTTAGGAGGTCAAGAGGCCGTTCGGTGACTCGCAATCACCAGGCGTACTTTTCTTCATTCTTTCAGCTCGCTTTGTTCCATTTTTGCAAATTAGTGTCTTTGCTTTGTTCCTCGATCCAAATACCTGGAAATCAAAGGTTTTACATCAGTTATTGGCATAAAATAAGCATTTAAGGACACTAAATCATTATTAATAAAGCCCTAAATGAGTCCAAATCTCGGACTCATCAACACCCCCAACTTAAACTTTTTCTTGTCCTCAAGTAAAACTCAAGTTCAGCAGTTCAAAAAGGATGTCTCAAACAGTGCTATACAAGACTCAATCACGAATGCACACAACAAGACTCAACTTACTCATGCAAGGATCAATTGTGCACTCAATGGTTCAAGTAGTGACTCACCATTACCAAAGATTCTCAAGCTCACAATACTTGCTTCAAATGCAAGTTCAAGCTCAACAAAGGTACTCAAATGCCCTTACACAAAGAATGATTCCATATTCACACACAATGGTTCAACACTTTATAGTTCCAGAATCACATACAACTCTCACACTCACAAAGATGAACACATGCATGACCTCACCCATAGGTTTTCCCTTATTTTCGAAACAACATTTGTTTCAGCCCACTCAAGATCAAAAAGGTCTTTTCAAGTCTTGTAGTGGGGCTGAGTGTAAAGGTATGGTCATTTAGGCTCAGTGGTTGCTATCCTCATGAAATGTGGTATGAATAAGCCTGGCAACGGAACTGGGAGGTGCCGGTTCCGGTTCCGGTCCGTTCCGGTCCGTTACCGGTTCCGTCTCAGTTCCGGTTTAGTCCGGACCGTAGCGGGTCCGGGAGGGGTAACGGGACGGAAACCGGGATTTACCGGTTAGTCCCGATTCCGGTACCGGTCCGTCCCGGTTCCGGTCCGGTTCGGTTTTTTTTTTTAAAAAAAAATCTTAATTAAATTATAATTTATATCCGTTGAGAGCCGTTGGGCAACGGCTTTTGGGCCCCACCAACGGCTCTTTCACCCCCATAATTCCCCTTTACACCTTTCTACCCCCCAAACTTTTTTTAATACCCCAACCTTCTAAAAACTACATTTTCATCCTTTTTTTTAACTATAAATAACCCCAATCTTTCATTCTTTTCACTCACAAAAATATTATCTTCTACTCTCT
>JAJOOS010081813.1:0-24054 GCA_029582725.1 Solanum chiquidenum | reverse complement strand
CTGCTAGTTTAGCTTAGTTTAGTGTTACTTGCGAGTACCTGTTGCTTTTGGTACTCACCCTTGCTTCTACACAGTTGTGTAGGTTGACAGCTCTATCAAATCCGGCTTATTACTCATCTTCAGATTAGAGCTTCCAGACTTACTTGAGAGGTAGCGGTTCATTCCAGACGTGCCCTCAAGTTATCCATATTTACCGTTCTGTTCTACTCTAGAACCTTAGTATGAGACTTGTATATTTTATTCAGATTCTGTATTAGAGGTTTGTACATGTGACAACCAATTCTGGGGTTATGTTGAGTTTATTTAAAGACTTCCGCTTATCTTTCTATTTTATTCTTGTTTTATAAATTATGTATCGTCGGGTTTTTGGGTGTTAGGCTGACGTGTCCGGTGGGGTTTGGGCACGTGCCATCACATTTGGTTTTGGGGTGTGTCAATACTGCAATGATCACTCTAATAATAGCATTATTCAAAAAGGTGTGGATTGGTTTTATACCTTACGCAAAGCTTATCTGTATGGTTTGGCTTTTAGGTTTCTACAAGCTTGTAAAATTTGTCTATGTACATTTATATGTTATAAACTACTATACAGGTATATTCTCCTATTTATATATACATTTATATAATATATATCGATGTATATCCATACCCCTCTTAAAAAATGTTCTAATAAAACTTTTCATAGTAGGCATTATAAGCCTTTTTATACTCTACTTTATCAAGAATGGTGATACTAATTACTTGAATATTCTAATCACAAAACTTTCTAACTACCTGGGTGTGAATCTTCTAGATTAGTTTAGATGACCAGAGGTTATAGAAGATAGCTATAATCATGTTTTCCTAAGTTAATGCCAGATTAGGTTATAGAAGATGTCAATAAATCATGTTTTCCTGAGTTAATGCCAGATGAGTTTATAGAAGATAATAAAGCCGATCAATCATCAGATGGGGAATATAGGTTTGATAGGGTGCATCTCCTCAGGATTGTTTATGGGATATACCTCTTTGGATATTTCGTTTATTGTACAGATTACTTCTTTTAAACACTCTTAGCTAAATTACTTATATAAGGAGCACCCCACACTTATTATTAATTACCCCTCCCGAGTAAGGATCAGGTATGCATTGGTAAAGACTCTTTAGTTGGATGGTCGAACTCTAGGCTAAGAATAAGTAAGAGGAAGGAGTTGTCCATGGGATGGACAACGAAGTGTATCGATCCTCCCCGGCCTCTTCTCTTGAACCTTGCTTCATGATTGATCTCGGTAGCTACACCACCCATGGAATTTGAAGAACCTAAAGGATCATGAGTCATATATTCCGCGGAAGGCTGTTCCTACCAAGGTTGTATGCCTTTTTTCAACAATATTCCCTGGCCTCTTCTCTTGAGCCTATCTTTCCTAAAAGTCTTGATTGGTATCATCTTATTAAAGTGTTGAGGGACACAACACAGTCTATCCTAGTCCATTTACACTATAAAAAAGTATATATTGCTATGTTTAGTCTTATAAAAGTATTATTCAATCCAGTACTTTATTTATGGATTCTCCCAATTTTAAATTATATCTT
Organism: Solanum chiquidenum; assembly: GCA_029582725.1. Taxonomy (NCBI): domain Eukaryota; kingdom Viridiplantae; phylum Streptophyta; class Magnoliopsida; order Solanales; family Solanaceae; genus Solanum; species Solanum chiquidenum. The sequence goes on along the minus strand of JAJOOS010081813.1, from coordinate 22,482 downwards.
TTTGATTTGGGTTTACAGTTTTTATAATATTCTAGAAATCGTCTATTACTATTTCATTCTTATAATCCACTATACTTGTATATTTACCTATCTTTATCTTTTCTATTTATTCATTAGTAGATATATTAACTTCTTCCTCTTAAACCCCTTTATAGTACATTTTATTAAGTTATTTTTATTTATGCCTCTTATACTATATATTCTCAAGAATGGTTATATAGATATCTTAGATAGTCTATACATAGAACTATCTAACTGCGATGTTGAATTGATAGATTATGTACGAAATGCTGACCTTATAGAAGGTCAAAATCAATCTGATTTGATCGAAGATGTTCAAGATATTAGGGGTCTAGTTATAGATGGTAGCTCTGATCTTTCAGGTGAGGTTGATGATTCTGCTAAGAGGAGGAGGTGGAAACCCGACCTAGCGAAGCGTTTGATCCTTATTACTTGAGGTATTATCTTACTAGGGTATTTTTCTAGTAAGTAATTATTATTCACCATTTAGTCAATGTATATAGAACCTTTTTTCATCGTGAAATATCATATATAGGATACTATTACCACGCTTGCCCTGAATTGTCCCTCCGCCATTAGCTCGATTACCCCCAGCTATCGGGTTGGCGCGGGTGAGCGTTGGTTAAAAGACCATTTTCAGTGGCCCCGTATCCTAAGCTAAATTAGGATAAATAGTAGCTATGTTTCCACCACTTATAGACTGGTATAACCTATTATGTGTATTAAAAGATATAGAAGATTTGGATGGCGAGGTACTTTGTAAGCGGTTCGCTAAACTAAGCCTTGAATATAGTGAAAATGATGGTAGTGGGAGCTCTCAGGTCGTCAGTCCGCCTTATCTGTCTGGTGCTTTACATTTATTTCATCCAGGGTTTCAAGAATAGTGTGAGCTTTGAGGATGTTCAACAGATCTCTTACAAGGGTGTAGAGCAGTCTAGTATGGGATTTGCATATCGCTTTCTTCTTGGACAATCCGAATTTGTACTAAAGGAGAATATTCTACCGATCATTTAGAGAAACTCTCTATATACAAAAATGAGCTCGGATTATCATATAATACAAGTCAAATATCACCAGAAGGTTTATTACCATCAACCAGTCAAGGGGATGGCATTCGTGGTTTAGTGAAAAGGTTCTCACAGATGTTGTAACATGCGGGTCGGGGTATTTTGGATGTTATTGACACTTATTATTAAAGGGGTGGGATGTGCTTTTTGGTATAAGGTTGACCATAGCTCTATCCCCGATCCATCTATTTTTGGGGCTATATTAAATTACGAGCTCTATTTTGATCCTGGTTACAGGTTTCCCAGTTTCAAGGTTGTCAAATTTCTTGAAACCGATGATGTGGCTCTGCCTGTGGGAAAAGCTATTAATGAAAATCCCTTGTGCGAATTAACAATTCTGGGTAGTGGTCATCTTCTTAAGGGCATATGATTAGGAAATATGATATCATTCATTTTAGCGTCCGGTATCGTCCCATCCGAAATGAGGTGGGTATATTGATAGTTCTAAGTTAAGATGAAGACTTCTAGGTTAGGATGAAAAGTTATAGGTTAGGATGAACATTTATAGGTTAGGATTCAGACTTCTAGGCATTTAAGTAACTGTAAAAGGCGAGGCCACACTCCGATCCTTCAAAAAAGTGGGTGATGTGGGTTAACAGATGTGGGTTAGAGGGATATATCCTTTCTTTCTACACCGAAAGATATATTAGATACCTTTTGAAATTAGGATCTTTTAGTGAGACTTTACATGGCTTAAGGAATTTACCTATAACGCTTATTTATCATTAGATATATGGTTATTCTATTGTTAATTCAGAAAACCCTTGATAAGACATCTTCAGTATTGAGTGTTGGAGCCCCCATAAATTAGAGTATACTTCAGTTTATAGTGCCTTTAAGGAGTGGTTGTGATTCCCGGGCTGGGGGTATCACGAACGAACTATAGCGCTACCTAAATCCAGTTGTGGAAGAAATCGTTGCTCTGAAATGCTAACCATTCTTCTTCTTCTTTTTCTTCTCCTTCTCCTTCTCTTTCTCCTTCTTCTTATTCTTCTCCTCTTCCTCCTCTTTTGTTTCTGGTTATTCTCCTCTTCCTCGTCTTCTTCTTCTTCTTTTCCTTCTCCTTCTCCTTCTCTTTCTCCTTCTCCTTCTCCTTCTCCTTCTCCTTCTCCTTCTCCTTCTTATTCTTCTTCTCCGTGGTGCGATTTTGATTCTCAGATTGTTATTTATACCACTCAGGAGTTACAAGGGATTTAGCCACACCCTTATGTTTAATAACTGCATCGTGGCCCTCATTAAAAAGAGTATAACTCTTAGCCGCTAAACAAATACCCTCATAGGATGCATACTCCAGTTTAAACTTGCCTAACTCTGTGGAAGATATGTCTGAATCTGGAAGTAGGCCATTAAAAAGGACGGAGTTGGTATCGATATAGTGACAATCATCTTTGGATATGTAATGGTGCATATGGATACGAGTGCATGTTATGATAACCGCAGCCAACTAGACAACAGATATCTTTTGAGGGTTCCACTCAGTATCTGGACCCAGATATGTATTAGTTTTATAAATAACTATAGAGAACTCATGGGTAAACATCTCAGCATCGATAAAACCAGAAGTTCGAATTAGATCTGTATATCTCTGATAATCGTAGACCGCTGTCACCGTGGTTCCAAGGTTGATACCAAATCTGTCATAGAGTGAAGTCATAAGGATCTTGTAGACAAATGCTAAGGAATCATTCCTATCTGTCTTTGCTTTTATCATGTTTTCCAAGAAAGTGGTAACAAAATCTCCGAAGGGGATGCAGGGGGTAATCTTTTGAAAGATGTAGCTGCAAAGAGGGGTGACCTGGTATCCTATGGTTTTAGTATATTTTAATTCTTCACTGTAATAAACACCAACAAATTCACCTGTTAGGAAGATTAGGCTTTATTTAGAACTTCTATATGGCAAGAAAGGTCTTTTCATACCAGGGTATGCTACAACATAGGCCTCAATTAAGCAAAATAATTATCTAAATCAATATCTTCACATTTATCCATCTAGACAGGCTCTCCCCCCGGCATTGGAAAGTTTTTCATAACATATGGATATAATGAGTTAACATCATAGTAATATAGTTCTTTACCATAAGGTATATATGTATCGCTATGGCCGCCGTATACGTAGTACCCGCGGTGAATGAATGTATCTTCATTCCTATTTGGTATATAGATAGGCCATTTTTTTAATAGTAATAGACAGTGCAAAAAATATCGAGAGCTAAAGATGATAGGGTCCTTTTTTTTACTATATCAAAATGAAACAATGAATAATATATTTCTTGAGATCTATGCATAACACCCCTAATAAAAGGATATCATATTTCATATATTCCAACAATTCATCCCTCTGATGGAACAAATTAGACTCATTCACATTATTATGCGGTATGAAACCTTTACGCCCTAATTGGGGGCAGAGATTTTGAGCTAAGTCATCGAACCGGCCAGGTAAAAGCTTGAGGGAATCCCTTAGACGTAATAGCAATTTCTTATCGTTATAGATAACAAGCTCATATATATGATGGTCCTTTATAAGAGGCTTAAAGGTGTATTTGCTAGCACCTCTAGCAAAGAATTTCAAAAAGAGATAGCCATCAAATCGAGATAAGTTGTGGAAGTAGATGGTATGAATAGAAGGATCTTTGCAAACTATGTGAGCTAAACAATCGATAAACTCGGTCAACATCTTATAGCTCCTTTTACAGAAAGTATCATATAGATAGTCTTCACTGAAATATGTTTCATTACTACCAACTTGCTCTTTAGATGGGGCATATCCGGGTTCTACCACTAAAAATACCTCGGCATATGGCATGTGCACTTTCTCTATCTGATCAGTATCAGACTCTACAAAAATGGTTTTAGTATCTGCAACAATGAAGGGTCTTCTTTCCTTGCAATTTGGTTTGAGTCTTGTGATATGCTTAAGGTACTTAGGTTTACGATTTTCAATCTTTCGCACAACTATACAATCATACACCTCATCGCTTACCACGCTTTTAGCGATCAGGTGAGCTATCTGATCATTAGAGATATTCATCTCTACACTAGAGAGATTTTGATCATAATAAATTCGAATGAATATGTCAGTTAAAACTGCATTGCCGTAAGACTCAGCCTTTACCATAACATATTCATCCACTATATCTCTGACAGGCTGATTTACCCCACCCACTCTAAACGTGATAGCTTTGCTTATGGCATAAGTGATTATACTGCTAGTGGTTTCCGTGCTATAATGCATAGTGAATTTTCCATATTCTGAATCTTTAGGGTATGCGTACTTGAATAGCAGGTACATAATAAGATTCACTATAATCTCACACTCTTTACATCTTAATAATCCGTCGATCAGTTCAGCGTAAGCTATTCTCAGCGCGGGATAGGGGTCTTTACAATAAGTTTTGCTGATTTATAAAAGACACCCTAAGTAGTCCATACTAATACTGGTACCATAAGGTCTTTTCCTTATTACCTTAGACCTCATCATTGATGTGTTAGTTTTATTCATAAGTGCAAACTATAAATATAAGGGTTACCTCTCCATTTACGTAATTCCCCGCGGTACTTCTCTAATATAGTATAATAGGATGAATCATAAGACGATTTAATACATTTAGGTATAGGGGCTGAATCTGTCAATCGTATAGATAGAATATAGTGATAGTATGCATCGGAGATCTCAGCAAGCCGCTTATCCCATAATCTCCTCTTTTGTTTTTGTCTTTAGGAATTCTTCAGGGCATTGAAGATTATTAAGGAGTATGTACAACTAATCTACAACTAAGCTATCATTTAAATCTATATTAGACACACCCTCGGGGCTACGGGCTACCTCATAGATATTTTTCACAAGGAATGTGTTAATATATTCCATGGGGTGGGGGCTATTTAATAAGATTTTTGTGTAACTCTCACCATAGCATGTGTGAAGTCCATGGCAGTGATGAAATTATTGTGAACTGTATATATTGGCATGCCCTTCTCTTTAACATCTTTGATCATATTAAATGCTATAATAGCATCTTTCTGATGAATAAAATTCACAAAAATAGCAGATTTTGTCTTTCTTCGATCCCGTTCGGGTGTGGGAACACGTAGCGTTACCTGCAGTCTTTTCTTGCTGGGATGATCATATAACCATATATTAACAACTTCAGATTTCATATATTCTTGGAGTGTAGTAAACATAGTGGTTGAATAGCAGACAGGCAGCCCACTTGCTGATACGACCCAGCCTATAGCTCGCATTAAAAGAATTAGGTTGACTATGTGAGGAAATATCTTTTTAAAGAATGCTTCTATATGACTAGCCAGTTCCAAGCATTCTTTTTTACCTAAAAGGACATTTAACTCATTATATAGAGTCTCAACCATACTGTAGGCAGTCTTCCCATAGACCAAGGGCATTAGGAGTGATTTAACTAAATTTCTATGAAGAAGGGGGAGTACATATTTGATAATAAAATGACAATCCTTAATATTTCTTTGCTCCCGCCCTTTAAAGTACTCTGTAAGTTCCATTACAAAGAAATCGTAAACATCTTTTATACATAGAATTTGCTCATCTTTAGATTTAGTAGGAATAAGATTTGTATATTTATCAAGTTCAAAATCTAACAACAAGTAACTAATTATCTAATAAGCGCTAGCAGATGCATCTTGAGTTATAGGAAGTTGAGCCACTAAGACCTTAGAAGACCCTGCCTGTAGAGTAACAACCTTTTATAAGAACTGAAATGGGTCTCTAGCTATTGAAGCACGCTCTATGAGATCTTCAGACGTTTTTATATTATCAAGATCTAAGCCAGCTTGCATGGCATCTTCATAGGTAGGATATTTATGATAATGAAAGGCGGTCGCAGCAACGTAGATAGCTTGAGCGATATTCGATTCCCCTTTTTTTTAAGGGGAGGTGGTTATTCTTCCTACCCTCATAGTTCCTCTAGAGAATACAATTAAAGACCTCGCTATATCACGTTCATGGAAATGTAATACACCTGAGCGGTAAATCCTACCACGGAAATCAATGCAGGCCGGTAGATAAAATTCATACCCCACGTAAGCTGAAGCAACATCATGGATAAATGATTCAGAGCGGGCTCGATGCACATCAGCCAAGAACCCATTTAGCAAGCTGGGGTATGTGATACTCCCCTTATTTTCATATTTAAGGTACACCTCCCTTAAACGCTTAGTTGCAACAGGGATATTAATCGATGCTAGAATCTTAGGGGTAAGAAGCCCCTTACTAACGAGTGTTTTATAATTTTTCTTAATATAATTTAGCATAACAACATTGATCTTAAAAGACTTCTTTTGTAATGAGTTCATTATATCACACATTTCTTCGTAGTTATCATTCAATAATATATTAAAATTATATATATATAGCTAAAGATTTATAGGATAAGATTAAAAGGTGAAGAGTTGTTTCAGTTATTTTTCAGAAGTTAGTAATCTTAGACATGGGAGAGGAAAGGTTGATTGTTTTTACTAATAATTCAATGCATTTAATTACATGTTGTAAAACAAGAGGAAAAATACAAGAATACACAAACAATAAAGGGAGACAAATGGTGATGCAAAGTATAGAGTGGAGAATATTATTTAAACTCTTCAAGTGTGTCTTTTACAAGGGTGAAGACTACCATTTTATAGGATGTTCAAATCATCCTTTCACAACATTTGACAATACGTTACTATAATATTTAATCAATACAATAAATAGATACATTACGTTAGGATATATTAAGATAAACATCCACACAATTAAGTGGATTTGTAACACTCCCCCTTGGATGTTTATAGATAATGTGCCTCGTTATAACCTTAATAGGAAAAACCAATGGGAAAAAGCTTAGTGAAGGAAAAAGAGTACACACATCTTGTTATACGCCTTAAGTGCTTCCTCATTAAAAACCTTACCAGGAAAACCCAATGGGACAAAACCTTGGTTAAGGGAAAAAGAGTACAACACGTATTTTACTCCCACTGATAAAAAATGTATTTGATATCTTGGAGACGACGCATTCCAATCTTATATCTTAGCTTCTCAAATGTTGACGTTGGTAATGCCTTATTGAATGAATGTACAAAATTATCACTCGAACGAATCTGTTGAAAATTTATCTCACCATTTTGTTGAAGATCATGTGTGAAAAAGAACTTAGGTGAAATATGCTTTGTTCAGTCTCCTTTGATATATCCTCCCTTTAATTGAGCTATGCAAGCAGCATTATCTTCATACAATATTATTGGAATCTTTGTTTGTACAGAAAGACCGCATAATTGCAAAATGTGTTAAATCATTATCTCTGCATGATTTGAAGAAGTAGCAACTATTGTTTGCTTCATCGAACGCCATGATACAGTTGTACCTCCATATGTGAATAAATAGCATGTCTGAGAGCGGGCTTTATGTGGGTCAGACAAATATCCGCATCTGCATAGCCAATCAATTCTGACTTGAATGCATTAGAATACAACAATCATATATCAATTGTTCCTTGAAGATATCTGAATATATGCTTAACACCATTCCAATGTCTTCTTGTTGGACATGAGCTGAATCTCGCCAATAAACTTTCTACGAAGCAAATATATGGTTGGATATTGTTGGCAAGGTACATTAGTGCCCAAATAGCACCGAGATATGGAGTTTCATCACCAAGAAGCTCTTCATCCTTTTCTTGAAGTTGGAATGTATCTTTATTTATATCAAGAGATCTCACAATCATTGGGGTACTTAATGAGTGTCATTTATCCATGTAAAATCGCCTCAAAACCTTTTCAGTATATGTTGTTTGATGGATAAATATTCCATTTTTCAAATGTTCAATCTGAAGGCCAAGGCAAAATTGTCTTACCAAGATCTTTCATTTCAAATTCTTTCTTCAAACACTCAACAACTTCCGAAAGCTCTTTAGGAGTTCCAATGATGTTCAAGTCATCAACATAAACATATATTATTACAAATTCAGATTTTAACCTTTGTAAAAAAATACAAGGACAAATAGGGTCATTCTTATACCCTTCTTTTAGAAAATATTCGCTAAGACGATTATACCACATTCGCCCTGATTGTTTCAATCCATATAAGGATTTCTGAATCTTTATTGAACAACTTTCTTTTGAATTTTTATATGCTTCAGACACTTTGAGTGCTTCAGGGATTTTCATAAAAATATTGTGGTCTAGTGAGCCATACAAATAGGTTGTGACAATGTCCATTAGATCCATTTCAATTTTTTCATGAACTGTCATTTTTATTAGATATCTGAAGGTAATTGCATCTACCACAGGAGAATATGTCTCCTCATAAACAATGTCAGGCCTTTGCAAAAATCCTTGTGCCACAAGTTGTGCTTTATATCTTACGACTTTACCATTTTTATTGTGTTTACGCACAAAAACCCATTTGTACCCCACTGGCTTGACACCTTTAAGTGTTCGGACTACTGGTTCAAAAACATCACTTTTTTATTTGAAGTCAATTTTGTTTGAATTGTTTCCTTCCATTTTGACCAATCATTTCTCTGTCTACATTCATTGACAGATCTTGGTTCTAAATCCTCATCTTGTTGCATTATTTCAACTGCAACATGATAGGCAAAAATATTGTCCACCACAATATTATTTTGATTCCACTTTTTTCTCATCGAGACATAATTTATAGAGATTTCCTCATTCTCATTATTTTCAGGTACATGGACCTCCTCTGTGGTGTCATCATTTATTATGTTGCGGAGCTCTTCATGAGCAATTGCCTCCATATTATGATCATCTTGATCATTTATTCCTTTCCTTTTTCGAGGATTTTTATCCTTGGAACCAATTGGTCTACCACATTTTAAGCATATTCCAAACTCATTTGCCTTAACATTTTGTCCTATCGGGACATCAAATCGAAATTGAGCATTAGTAGCTCGAATATATGATTTAGTAACCCGTGGAAGGTTAGTAAATGCATCCGGCAGTTGATTTTCAATATTCTGCAAATAAATCATCTTTTGAACTTCTTGCTCACATTGATTTGTTTGAGGATCTAAATGAGACAGTGAAAGTGAATTCCAATCTATTTCATTTCCCAACTGCTTTTGTTCTCCCCCTAATGTTGGATATACTGATTCATCAAAATGACAATCAACAAATCTTTCCGTAAATAAATTCCCAGTTCTAGGTTCCAAATATTTTATAATAGAACGAGATTCATACCCAACATATATCCCCAACCTTCTTTGGGGACCCATCTTTGTGCGTTGTGGTGGAGCAATTGGAACATATACCGCACAACCAAAGATTCTAAAATGGAAAATGTTTGGCTCCTGACCAAAAACCAATTGTAATGGGGAGATGTCATGATAACTGGTTGGCCTTATGTGCACAAGTGTCGTTGCATGCAAAATAACATGCCCCCAAACCGAAATAGGTAACTTTGTCCTCATCAACAATGGTGTAGCTATCAATTGAAGAAGTTTAATCAATTACTCTGCTAAACCATTTTGAGTATGAACATGTGCAACGGGATGGTCAACTGTTATTCCAGTGGACAAACAATAATCATTAAATGTCTGAGATGTAAACTCACCAACATTATCAAGACGAATTGTTTTTATTCCATAATCTAGAAATTGTACTTAACCTTATTATTTGAGCCAACAATCTCACAAAAACCATATTGCAAGTTGATAATAAGCAGACATGAGACCATCTTGTAGATGCATCTATCAAGACCATATAATATTTAAATGGTCCACATGCAGGGTGAATAGGACCAAATATATCACCCTGTATCCATTCCAGAAATGTTGGAGATTCCACTCCAACCTTAGCCGTTGATGGTTTGGTGACCAACTTTCCTTGTGAACAAGCAGCACAAGAGAATTCCTTTGATTGAAGAACATTTTGGTTCTTCAAAGTATGACCACATGAATTCTCAATTATTATATGCATCATATTATAAATGGGATGACCCAACCGGTCATGCCAAATGATATAATCATTAGAAACAGTAAACCTTTTGTTTACTATGGCATGTAATTCAACCGTACTAATATTTGTATGGTACAACCAAGAAGAAAGTGCAGGAATTTTTTCATGCACAATTTTCTTGTCCACATTTATCATAGTAATATAAAGGTGTTCCACCTTTCCCTCATTTGCAGTCTCAACATGATAGCCATTTTGGTGAATAACCTTGAAACTTAACAAGTTTCTTTGAGACTTACTACAATACAATGCATTATTAATTTCCAATAGTGTTTCTGAAGGTAGTAATAAGGTCGCTCTTCCAGAGCCCTCAATCAATTTGGTACTACCGGATATTGTATTAACATATGTTTTTTTCATAATCATTTTCTTTTCTCTTAGTATTGTATGAGTTGTGGCACTGTCCAGAAGGCACATATCTCCATTACTCATCTTAGATCCAGCTGAAGACTGAGAAATTTTATTTATCTTCATGAGAATAAAAATACATAATAAGAAGTACAACACATAACAAAGGAAAATTGAAGTACATGAACTTTAAGTAAGACATTAAAAACCCATAACAACATTGTTCATTTCTCAGTTCAATTATCAATCTTCAGTTGCGATCCTCAAATAAGTCTTCAGCTTCGAGATGAGTAATATCATTGAGCCCATCAAAAGCATCATCTTTCAATGCTAAATTTGCCTCAACATTCTCATCATATTTTTGAGAAGACCCTGTCTTAACATCATCTTTGAGAGTCAAATGTGACTCCACCCGGGCATTAGAAGAGGAGGCACCACTTTTATTTCCTTTCCTTTTAAAGGAATTTTGATGCAGCCTGATAAAATGTTCAGGTGGCCGGCATTCATTTTTTCTATGACCTTTAAGGTCACTACGATGATAGTGATTACCCTTTCCTTTAGAAAGATTATTTTGAGAACTCATTTGTTATGACCACCACCTCGACGGTTATTATATCGTGTTTGCCTTTGCCACGCCCGCGCACATTATCATGGCCCCAATTATTTTATCTTATTTCAAACTGGCTGTGTGCTTGTACCCCGTTTGCCTCCGGTAATGGAGCATTTCCAGCGGGATGGGCTTCATGATTTTTCATTAAAATGTCATTATGCTGCTCAGCCACTAGAAGGCATGAGATTAATTCCGAGTATTTTTAAAACCCTTTTCACGGTATTATTGTTGCAATATCATATTGGAGGCATGGAAAGTAGTTAGTGTCTTTTCCAACATGTCCTCATCTTTTATAACTTCCCCACATAATTTTAATTGGGAAGTGATTCTAAATACAGAAGAGTTATACTAAATTACGGTTTTATAATCTTGAAATCGTAAGTGCATCCACTCATAACGAGCCCTTTGCAATACCGTTGCCTTGAGGTGGTCATACTTCCGTTTCAAACCTATCCACAATTCAAGTGGATCTTTCACTGTTAAGTATTCAACCTTCAGGCTTTCATCAAGATGACGACGAAGGAAAATCATAGCTTTCACCTTATATTGACTTGATGCCTTATTTCCTTGGATTATACAATCACCAAGACCCTTAACGGTAAGGTAAATTTCAGCATCAGGTACCCATGACAAATAGTTCTTTCCAGAAATGTCAAGTGCCACAAATTCAAGCTTTGACAAATTCGACATGATGAAAACTATCATAAAATAATTGAGTTACTATTATGATGTTGGTTTCTTTATAATGAATGGTTAATTAATGTTCAAATAATAAAATATACTAGGATTATAAATTAATATGCATGCATATGGAATTTTTTAAAAACATGTAAATTCATGAAGTATTGAAACAGTAGATTTAATATATAATTTTAATTGTTCTACAATATTTATTATTAGTTTCAATAGATATTAACGCCATTTTTTTTGTGAGAGTTTCAAGTCATATTTAATACAATAATACTTTTCTTTATGACACACCAATATTTATCATAAATTTATGAAAGAAAATACTTACGATTATTCTAACTAGCATGTATTCATATGCCCTAGCTAGTATTTAATTTAGAGTAATAAGTTACTAGCATATAAACAACTTAACAATATAAACCTGAAACGTATTGATTATTATGCCTAGTAAAAGTATCATACAAATACCTAAAGCAAGTTATGTATGCAGTAATTAAATCGTTGATCAAAGACTTATGTAAGTCCTATTAGATATGTTATAAGCATATAAATGTATGCATGACTCGGAAAGAAAATTGATTAACTTCTAGGAAAAAAGATAATTCTGAATTAAGTAAGTCTTAATTGGTTAGAGACTCGTGCTGATAACGTGTTGTAAAACAAGAGGAAAAATACAAGAATACACAAACAATAAAGGGAGACAAATGGTGATGGAAAGTATAGAGTGGAGAATATTATTTAAACTCTTCAAGTGTGTCTTTTACAAGGGTGTAGACTATCATTTTATATGATGTTCAAACCATCCTTTCACAACATTTGACAATATGTTACTATAATATTTAATTAATACAATAAATGGATACATAACATTAGGATAGATTAAGAGAAACATCCACACAATTAAGTGGATTTGTAACATTACACTAATTATAGAGAAAGGATAACAAATTTAATCCATTTAACCACACTAATTATAGAGAAAAAATAAAGAATAAAGGATTAACGCTTTAATTATCTTTTTCTTTTTTTATAAACACACTTTATCTAATTAACAAATTTAATCCATTTAAACATAATCGTTCTTAAAGGAATTAGATAAAGCATTTTAATATATATAAAAAAGTAATTCCTAACAACTTTCTATGAAATAATTTGTAACAATTTTCTATGAAATATTTTTGTCTTTCAAAGTTTGACTTTACACCTTCTTATTTTTAGTATTTAGTATAATATAATATAGTTTTTACTTAGTATTTAAATAATTAGATATTAAATTATATTTTAATTTAGTGTGAGAGTAATATGGTAATTCAGCTTTGCATATTGGAGTTTCCCACTTTTAATATAATATGATATATATATATATATATATATATATTGATTTGTTTTTCGATGTCACCTTAGAATATTTAAAATTTTAGATGGGATAATTGGAATATTATTTTGATAAGTCGAAAAGATTTTGGAGTTGCTAGAAGATTGTTGCTTGAATAAGTCCTTAATTTTTCCTCTTGAAACCAATGATTTACTATGAGTTTATTGTATTTTTGATACGTTTCACTTAGAATTTGTGTGTCTTGAGCCATTTTGTTATTAGAAATAATGTTTTGTGTATAATTTTTGCAGGAAATAAGCTTGGATGCGGTTGATGAAGATGCGGGCTGAAAAATGCAGAAGTAGCCAACCACGAAGACAACTACGGACCGTAGGTCCATCGACGGGCCGTGGATGGGTAGTCATAGGTCCTGGCCTGGAGGTTGAGTTTTAGTAACTCAAACCACGGAGTGCCAGGATGGGGCGTAATCCAGTCCACGGACCATAGGTGGGCAAGCGTAGCTGGAAGATCAGGAAAGTCTGACCAAGTGTAGAACCACGGAGCAGACGACGGAATGTCGGTCGACTCACGGGCCGTCCTGCACATCTGTCGATGGAAATCTGAGAGTTGAAGGTTCTAGTACCTGATTAGTTTTCTAAGTGTTGGACCACGGAAGAGGACCTACTAACCGTAGGTCGACCCACGGGCCGTAGGTCAAGACGTCGACTGAAGTCGCGTTCCAACAATTTATTTCCTTATTTTGTTTTCTATTTTATTTAGGATTTGTTTTCTATAAATAGGAGTTGTAATCATTGTTTTTGGCGGTTAGACATTATTGTAAGGTTTTACTTTGGTATTTTAGGAATTATTTGCCAACACTTAGCAATTTAATTTCTGGAATTCGATTTATGCAAATTATACTTTGAATTTCAATTCAAGATTTGGGTTTTCATCTATTCTCATTGTAAGTTCATAAATTCTTTTAACCTAATTATGAATTGTGAACTCTCAAGCATGAGTAGTTGGATCCACAACTAGGGTTGTGGGAACCATGAGCAATTAAAAATGTATGAATAATAATTAAGTAATTCTTGAATAGTGTTTATGCATGTATTAATAATCCTTTCGTTTAGAAGTCTTTTTAATGCTGCGCAACGTTAGAACTCGCCCCGTTCCTACATGCCGGACCAAGGTGGAAGTGAATGAGAAAAGGATTAACAACATAAATTTAGTGGATGCTATCTAATAGTCTAATGTCAATTGGAGTGAGGGTGAAAACTAAGCCATACATTGATGTGATGACTAATCTGAGGTAAAAGTAAGGGTTACAAAAGTATACACCCGTAGCCGGACCAAGGTGCGTGGTGAATTCCCTTTTTGGACGACCAATCACTTATGGATACCCAACTCACCAGCTTTGCATGTTAAATACTAGGAAAAGATTACTATTATTAGGATTACTGCTTTAAGAGCTTGTGGGGAACACATATGCCCTAGTTTCTCTCTTATATTGATTTCTCAAATCGTAAAGTTTGCTTACTTGTTACTTACTGATTCAAATCACCAATCTGTTACTTTAATCACAAAACCCTCCCCTTTGTTTACTTCTCTCAGAAATAGTTTGACTAAAAGGAAATAATCATGAGTTAAGTTTAAGTCTAAACAATATTCCTCGTGGGATCGACCCCAACCTACAAGTTGGGTTCTTTATTTGACAACAATCGCTCATATTTCTTAAATATAGGTGTAATTTGAGTGTATCAAATTTTGGCGCCGTTGCCGGGGAATACAACTTTTAGATTAAACTAACTACATTGTTGAATTTTAGTCAAGTATTTCCTGATTTTACATTTTTATTTCAGTTTTTGTTCTCTACAGGTTTCTACTCTAGTGTATGCCAAGTACACGAAGTCAAGGCGAACCATTGACCCCCTACGATCCTGAACTAAGACAGACTTTGAGAAAAATGGCAAATTTAAGGTTCCATAATAATCCAATCAGAGAGGGTTATCAGGATGGAGATGAATTAAAGCCTCCTGGGGTTGTTGATGTGGCCGCTCCGGTTCATGATGGTAATCTGGTTCATAGTGGTAATCTACTCGGAAATGAAGAAAGGGTGCAGAATCCGCCAGCACCTAGGTTACATGATAACTACAGGGTTGACTATAAAATAGTTGAATCAGAAGGGCCTATTGTTCTACCTCATCTACCTCTAGGGCATACATTTGTGGTAACCAGCAATCTGATGCAAATGCTTACAGCAAGAGGGTTGTTTTCTGGTCTAGCTTCGAAAGATCCACATGGTCACATGGCTAAATTGAGAAGTGTCTATACGAGTTGTGTGGGATGACCGAAATTGGATATGGATATTATACGTTTGAGAGTCTTCCCTCTATCGCTGATCGGTAATACTGTAGTGTGGTTTTCAGAGCTTCCATACAATTTGATTCATACATGGGACCAATTGCATAAGGTGTTCACGACGAAGTATTTTCTAGTGTCTAAGAAGCTAAATCACAAAAATAAACTGAATAACTTTGTAGCAATACCGTGAGAGTTCGTAAGCAGTTCATGGGATGGGTTCACTCCGTTCATCAGAAATGTTCCAAATCACCGCATAGATGATGAGTCATTGAAGGAGTATTTTTATAGAGGTTAGGATGACAATGGAAAGTCTGTGCTAGATACTATTGCTGGAGGATCATATGGTGAGTGCACTTTTGAGGAGAGCACTGAAAAACAGGAAAAGATTTCCCAGAATAATAAAGCATAGAGCACTAGAAAGGTGAATACGTGTAGAAACACATTTGCAGTCCAAACTGGGACCTAGTCAGTCTAATGCTGATATGTGTGAAGAGATGACTCAAATGAGGACAAAACTGGGCTTGGTATTGAAACATGTGAGTGAAAATGCAGAAAAGGTGAATGTGGTAAACTACTTAACTAAAAATACACCACCACCGATTGAGGAATGTTACTATGAGGAGGATTCATATTTGGTTAATGATCAAACGGGGGGTTCCCAAACCAACGCCCAAGGTTCCAACTCGGATAATTGGCGCCAAGGTCAAGGAAACCAAGGTCGGAACTATGGAAACTACAATCTCAAGGGAAACTATGTTCGATGGGAACTACAATCGTGATAACACCTAAAACCGGAACAACTATGGCAACATGAATGATCGAGTTGGGCCCTATGTTCCACCGGGCAATAGAGAATTCAGTAATTGGTTCCTATGAATGATCAACTTCAGTATAACTCGCATTGAGGGTATAATGCAGAAGATGATGAAGAGGTTTGATAAAACTGATGAAAATTTGAAAGAGATGTGTACTGAGTTATCCGGGATTGTTCAGAAAGTTGATGCACATGTTGTGTCGATCAAGCAACTTGAGCAGTAGTTTAGTTAGTTGTCCGCTACAGTGAATCCACGCCAACCTGTTACACTTCCTAGCAATACCATCCAGAATCTAAAAAATGATGGGCATTATATGGCAGTCACGACTCGCGGAGGAAAACAGACTATTGATTCCCCCATGCCATCTGAGGTAGAAAGAGTGGTAGAAAAAGATGCGAATGAGATTGAGGTTACTGGAGAGACAAAAGATGCTTGAGAAAAGGAGGCTGAGTTGATTCAGAAAGTTGTTCCCATGCCTAGACCTCCACCTCCCTTCCCACAGAGGTTAGTGCAAAACACTGACGAAGGAAAATACTGCAGGTTCATAACTATGTTGAAACAACTTTCCATCAATGTCCCGTTAATAGAAGCTTTGGAGCTAATGCCTGGGTATGCAAAGTTCATGAAAGACTTGGTGACCAAAAAGAGGGCTGTCAGTTTTGACAATGATAAGAGGATGCAACATTGTAGTACTATTTCTACGAGGTTACTGGTGCAAAAGAAAGAGGATCCTGGAGCTTTCACTATTCCTTGCACCATCGGTAAGATGCACTTTGCGAAGGTTTTGTGTGATTTGGGTGCCAGCATTAATTTGTTGCCATTATCGATTTATAGGAAGTTGGGTTTAGGATCTCCAAAACTGACTGCGATGCGTTTACATATGGCTGATAGAATTGCGAAGAAGCTTATTGGAGTGCTCCAAGATGTCCTTGTGAAAGTGGGGTCGTTCATTTTTCTGGCAGACTTTGTGATACTTGATTGCGAGTTTAACTTTGAGGTTCCCATCATCTTAGGGAGACTATTTCTTTCTACTGGGCATGCCTTGGTTGAAATGGAGAAAGGGCGGATGAAGTTTCGATTAAACAAGGAAGAGGTGACTTTTAACATCTGTAGGTCTATGAAGCAGGAAAGTGATCTTAAGTCGGTAGCGGTGGTAAATCATATTGTGGAGCAAGATTCTGGAGCGTCTATTAAGGAGAAGTTAGGTTTTGATGACATGGACGATCTTGATGAATTTCACCTAAAATCATATGGTATTTTAGCCTTGTGCAAGGAGAAAAAGCACCATGATCAAAAAAATGAAAAGTGTGAATTTACTCCCGGTGATCTGGTATTGTTATTTAACTCAAGGTTATGCTGATTTTACTGGCAGATTCAAGTCCAAGTGGACCGGACCATTCAAAGTGACCCAAGTGTTCCCACATGGAGCGGTTGATCTTGAGAAAAGGAAGGGGACAAGTTTCAAGGCCGACTAATGGAGGATAAAAAGCTACATGGGGAATTCTGAGAGAATAAATGCAGTGATGAAGGCTTGGCACCTTGATGAAGTATGAGTAATTAAGGGGTCTGCATCGTGTCGCGACGTTAAATCAAGCGCTGTTTGGGAGGCAAACCAAGATGTACAATCTAGCCAAGTATAGGAGTTTCTTTTCGATATAGGAGTTTTTTTCTTTCTTTTTGATTTTGTAGCTTTTTAGATTGGTGCTTATTTTTATAATTAGTTTTGGCTAGATATAGCATAGGGTCTGTGTCTAAAAAGTGTCTAGAAAATGTAAAAAAAGTCCTAATGGTTGCTATGTGTGCATGGACGAAAAGGCAAAATCTACAGAAAATTGTTGTGCAGTGGTCTACGGACCCCATCGATGGCCAATTGGTCAATCCATGAACCGTGAATGACATCGTAGATCCCACGTAAGTTCTTATTTTTTTCTAAGTGTTAGCATGACCTACGGACCCGACCGACGGACCGTAGGTCGACAAGGTCTCATGGGTCCAGACGAGTGTTTCTGTACGACACGACCCGGACCCCAAATAAATAAAACCTCTCATATTTAAAACATCTCCCACTTCCATATCTCCCCCCCCCCGCCAACCATTTTAAACTTCCCATATACCCCACCATATCACATTGTAACCCCTATATCAATCCCCAAATCCCTTCCCATTACATATTCTAAATCATCCATACTCCCGATCTTCTTCCCCGCTTCTATTTCCCTTCCATCAAAGTTCTCGAGGTTCGAGTTTGGTGTCATTGTTGGTTTAGGCGCTTGTTTACTTGATCACACACTCACCATCATTTCTCACTTGTAAAGTAAGTCGATTTCTCCTGAACTTGATTACGTCATTGTTTCATATTGAAATCACAGCGATGAACTTGACCTTGGGTTGTTAAATCAATTGTTATCATGTGAAATTGTAGTCTAGAAACACCCTTGGAATGACGGTATGTGAGTATGTAGTGAATTAAAATCAACTAAAATAGGTTGAGAGGTTTTATTGGAAGTTTTGACTTAGGGTTCGTTGTTTTGGCATGTTAAAAAGTTGAATTGTGTGTAATCGAAACCCTAAGGATGATGAACTACCATATATTGTGTTGAAATGCATGATTAGACTTAGTTTGCTTGGAAAAATTGTTGAAATTGTGGGTTGTATAAAAATTGAAGTGTAAAGCCTGGCATATAACTGATCAACGAGCCCCACCTACGAACCGTAGGTTGGGGTCCGTGGACCAGTAGCACACACAAAATTGGTTAAGTACAGAACCACGGTGTGGGTTACCCATCTGAACATCCGTGGTTCTCCATCTGGGACCATATTTTCAACCAACCGACCTATATAAGGGACCCACGGACCATCGATCCATCAACGGACCGTAGGTCACCAGTCCAGCTACTGTATGAATTTTTTTGAAGTTTTTGTTTGGGTTCGAATCTTATTCTAAAATTATTCCATGAGTTTTATTTTCTTGTTTTAGTAAAATTATTCCATGAGTCTTATTGTCTTGTTTTAGTACTAATAAGTCCACAGGTACCATGGCTCTGAAACAGGCTTCAACCTAAGCAAGAGGGGTCAAGTCCAAATCAGTCGCCCCCTCCCTTTGGCTGATTGATGAAGCCAGTAATCAAGAGTACACACCAGAGAACACCATAGGCTCCCCTACTTCCCACCCGGACCACGAGGAAATAGCCAGGGTTGTACTTACTTCCAGTGATGAGATCACAGCCCTCCCAGTCTGAGAAGGGGCCACACATTTAGGTGAGTCGCAGTTCGGCTCTAGTGCTAGAGACAGTCCCACTTGTTCATCTGATGCAGATAGTTCAGGAGACATCCCAATATCTCCTAGAGCTGACCCTCCCACTAATGTCGTTGAGTCAAACAGATGGTCCGTGGATGGCCAGTACCAGATATACGATGCCGACAAGGCACTAAATGAGCATCGGAGGGTAGCCAATCAAATTACCGAGGAGCACTGAGTCTTGATAGGGAGCCTCCACACCTTACCCACCATTCAGGCACTCTTCCAGCAACACCGATGTGAGTGGATGGCCGAGAATCTTGGCAGTTACAGTGAGGAGATGGCGTAGGTGTTTTATACCTCATATGCGGCCACAATTAATAATGCTTTACCACCACGAGCCAAGGCCTTGGCTCAGCCGCCTCTATTGACTACCATTGTTCGGGCCTCCTAGTCCACATTTCTGAGACCACCATCCACCATTTTATTTATGACCCTTAACATACTCAGCCTATCAACACGGCGGAGTACGACTATAGGATGGGGATAGTACAGAGTAGAGCATTCAGAGATCCTGAGCAGAGAGAGTCATTACTCAGATGGATGGCCCGACATATAGCGGATCAGGGAGAGCACACCGAATGGGTGCAAAACATGTTGTTGCTTATTAGAAAGGCAACCTTGAGTTTAGGGGAAAAATTTTGGTGGTCCATCATCCGGAGCAGACTGTCCCCTACAAAGGCGGACAATGTTGTCACATGGGATCCTGTTGTGATATTGGCTGCACTACTAGCGGTATTGGAGGTTGATTTCGCGCATATTATTCTTACTGAGATACATGAGAAGGCCTTCCGTAGGACAACGACCATTCCCCTCCCATGCTTGATTTTTAGGTTGTGCAGAGAGTCTACTGTGCCGATTTGGCAATGTGACGCATTGATAGAGGCTACCAAGATGGTGGACATCGGCCTCTTTCAAGATGACACCAATCTTGCTGAACCACGGAGGGAGCCACAGGTTGACATACCGTCTTTGGGTGTTGATCTTGTTGCTGTTATGGAGCAGGTTCACGCTGATGACTCTACTACGCCAGCGCCTATTGATGCACAGGCTCCACCCTCTACTGCCACCAACCAGGCCCCGAGCTCATCCCAAGCCACCCCCTTTTCAGGGTCCACATTCGTTCCTCAGGCCAGAGTCCAGAAGTTGGAGACCCATATGGCTACTCTATTGCAGCACATAAATCCTTGGATGCTGCGTTCTGTTGAGGAGTCTAAGGCTAGGATGGAGCAGATGATGGATCGGAAGATTCAGGTCGTTCATAGGTGCTTGGAAGCATTTAAGTTGCGAGTGTTGGAGAGGCCTACCCCCACTATCGATGTGACCTCTTTCCAGACAGAGTTGGCTAATCTCCATGCCGATGTTGATGCCCTCTTGGCCCCTACTGATACTGTGCTAGAGTCTGCCCCTGCGGTATCATAGGATGAGGTGGCGATGACTTCTCTATTTGGCCAAGCTATGTCATCACCAGACTCTTCCCATGCTGATGGGAAGCACCTCCGCTCCGACCACACGTCAGATACTGAGGAGGCTCGACGATTGAGGAAGAAGGAGCGCCAGCAGTGGGAGGCAGCCCAGAGGCAGTCCATTGTTGAAGAGGAGGTGCGACAGTGGTGAGCCTGTGAGGTTGATGTTGTTCCTTCCGTTTCTAGAAGCACTAAAGAGGGTGTTCCCATAGTTGGTAAGGGCGCTACTAATGGCGTTCCTAGTATTGATCCAGTGGGTTCTGAGAAACCGGATCCACCTGCTTCTTGATAGTCTTCAATGCATTTGCGCCACAGGTTTGCTTCACCCTATGCTTTATTTGTTATTTTTGTGCATTGAGGGTAATTGGACCTTATTTTTTTTGGGGTGGGGTAAATGGATTTTGAGTGATAGGGTGAAGTATGAGTTGTAACCCCACAAACTGAATGGGTGCAACTTGCTCCTAATGCCAAAACTCAGGCCCAAGTCGACCCTGCTTGTAACGACCCTAAAAAAAAAAAAAAAAAAAGAACTAGTGAAACTAGAACCTCATATGTGGGTTTGGAGTTGAGAACTTAATGAAATGATGAGAAATGGCTTTTTAAGTTTAGTTTAAAGAGATTTGAGGTCAAACGTCAAGAAATGTCCGTGACGTCCGGAAACTAGTCATTTGAACTACTAAGTTGTAAGGGTCTTGTCGTTGAAGTTTGGAGTGTTGTTTAAGGGATTAAGGGGTTGATTATCTAGTTGATTAATCACCTTTATAAGGTAGCAAGACCTTAATCTAGGTCATGAAATCATTTAGAACCGTGACCCTCAAAACAGTCCCCTAAAAACAGTTTTTAGTTTTAAGTTAGGTGGGAGGGTCAACTTTAAATGGTCATATATTTTAGCTCAAAACGAATTAGGTGGGCCATTACCTATCCTATGAAAGGTTTTTGAGTTCTCTTTCCAACGCCACCAAGTTTTCCCAATTCCGACCTTGGAGTAAAAAGTTATGCTCGAAATATTAAAGCACTGTCAGGCTGCAACAAAGGGCGAACTAAGACGCGAAGGGGCACAATTTTTAAGTCAAGACTTTATGGGTCCCTAGTCCCTTTCCAAAATTGACACTATGCTATTCTTTTCCTTTCCTAGCAACTATAAGACCTTTTTATGACCCAATTCCTTTCATTTAAGTCACTCCTCTTAGAATTAAAAAGAAACCCACCTCCTCTCAAATATTCCTCTCTCTACAATCCTCCATTTAAAAAGGTCAAGAACTTGGAGCTAGGGCTTGGTTTGAAGGTGGTTTCTTCATCAATTTTCTTGGGGAATCTTAACAAATGTATGGTGACCCTTGATCCTTGATTATCTTTCCTTCAAGGAGTCCATTAAAAAGGGTTTCAAAAGTCTTCAAAGAACAAAACTTCTATTTTCTATTCTAGGTATGGGTTCATGGGAAAAATGTTTTCAAAGTCATTATATTGGTGAATTGAAGTTCTATTTATGATTTTAAGATGATTTAA
>JAJOOS010081809.1:0-31732 GCA_029582725.1 Solanum chiquidenum | reverse complement strand
TATATGGAAATTACAATTATAGGTGTTTCCGAACCACATTTTCGGACATTTTGGGGTCGTTTCAGCTGAGTGTTATGATATGGGACTAGGGCTCACCCTCTCGGGTTGAACCTCATGTCAACCCACTCTTTAGGTCATCAGTCTAGTGGTCTTGGTTTCGTGACCTCCCTCTCGGGAAAGCTGAAAATGCATGGGTGGCTTTGTATTTGCAACTACAAACCCATTAAATTAAACCACAACAACTAGGTGAAATCTTCATTAAAATACATCTAACCTATCAACAAGCAAGATCCAATAATAATATCAACACATATTTGCTAAATCACACCCCAATAATGGTGGTTTTTAGCCACAGATCGAGAGATAGAAGTTTATACCTTCAATGATGTTGAAATCAAA
Source organism: Solanum chiquidenum (assembly GCA_029582725.1). NCBI lineage: Eukaryota > Viridiplantae > Streptophyta > Magnoliopsida > Solanales > Solanaceae > Solanum > Solanum chiquidenum. The sequence continues at coordinate 31,333 of JAJOOS010081809.1, read as the reverse complement.
TGGGTATAGATAAATAAGTCTTGATTTGAACAAAGAAAGGAGAATCCAAGAGACCCACTTCTAAATTGGAAGAGATGAAACCCTTTCTTCTTCAAGTCTTCAAAACCCTCTTCAAACTTGAGAGTACAAATAAAAGTACTAAAATTATATTAAGAATCTGATATTATCTAAAGATATATTCTCTATAACTCTCAATGAGTATTTATAGTTTTCAAAAATCTGTGTTGCGGCGGATCATTCGGCGACATTAGTCGGAATTGCCGATCAACTCGGTGATTCGCCCTTTAGTGTAGTTCATCGCCTTCTTAAACTATCCTTCGGTATCATCGTGCTCTGGGTCATTGGGCGATATAGTACTGCTTCGCGGAACTTCTCGGAGATGCGCCGACTGCTCCCTTGTTCCACCAACTTGATCCTTTCCTTCAAGCTCAGCACATTGGAACAAAATGCGAAGTGAGACCCTTCGACGATTCGCCAAGTGGACTTGGCGATCCTCACGCCTTCATTTTCTCGTTCTTTTCAGCCTTTTCATTCCTTTTTTCGAGGTAGTGTCCATGCTTTTCTTCAATCTTCAAATGCCTGAAACTTAAGGGTTTTCATCATATATTCAGATAAAATAAGCATTTGAGGAAACAATTTCTATTAAAATATAGCCTTAAATGAGTCCAATTTGTGGACTCATCAACACCCCCAACTTAAACCGTTGCTTGTCCTCAAGCAATCTCAAGTTCAGCTGTTCAAAAAGGGTGTCTCAAACAGTGCTACACAAGAATCAATCATGAATGAACACAACAAGATTCAATTTACGTATGCAAGGATCAAATGTGCACTTAAAGATTCAAGTTGTGACACACCATTACCAAAGATTCTCATGTTCGCAATACTTGCTACTTGTGCAAGTTCAAGCTCAACAAAAAGTATCTAAATGCCCCCCACATAAAGAATGATTCCATATTCACATATAGAGGTCAATCAATTTAATATCAGGAATCAGATGCAACGCTCACACTCAAAAAGAGGAACACAATACATGTTTTCACCCATAAGTTTGCCCTTATTTTCCAATCAATTTTTTATTTGGATTACTCAAGATCAAAAAGGTATTTTCAAGGCTTGAAATGGGGCTAAGTGCAAAGGTATGGTTATAGGCTCAGTGACTTCTTCATCCTCGTGAGATATGGTGTTCTCAAAATGTCATTTTCCTTTCCCTTATCACTTTTTGTTCTAGTGCTTCTAGGGTTTCCATTTTGTCTTGCAATACTATGGATTAAGGGAGACTTTTCTTGACTTCTCCTTTTCCTTTTCACCACACCCCCTAAGTTGGTTATTCACTAAACCACAAATCAAGAGGATTATAGGTAGTGGGTCAAGCAAGGTCTAGGGTTCATCATGGTTCTTCCAAAGAAAGGTAAGGCTCAAGGGATGTTCAAAAGAGTTTCACACGCTCACGGGTAGACCACAAAAGAAGTATATGCCAAATTTTGGCTCACACTCTTTAAAGTTGCCTTTGATCATTTCAAGAGCACACCTTTCTAAATCAATTAGATTAACGGGGCAAATTTTGGGTTTATTCATGCATGGTTCAAAGTAAGCTAATCACAAAAGGCATCGACACTTAAGTCAAACAAGACTACACACTTTCGCTAGTGTGTAACGGTCATTACAAGAGAATCAATTTGATAAATGGCTAATCACAATGAGATGCAGAGAGTTCACATATTGTCTATGCAACTTCATTTGGTCTCGCCGTAGCCGCACATTCATGTTCGTTCGATTAATAGCACTATTCAAGTCATCAGTATGGATCGGAACTGAGACTTAAATTTTGCGAAAGAACAGCCATATTCAAGAGCATGTAAAGGGTGGCAAAAATGTGCAAAAAATTTAAAAAATTTCGGAAGGGTTAAGATTGTTTCTGTAATTTAAAACAAAAGAGAGCCATGAGCTCATACATCAACAAAAAGCTGTGTAAAAACAATTTTAAACAGAACAGCCCAACTATATACAAAACACGAACACAAATAGCATACAGAAGGTGAGCCTCACCCCACCAAAAATAAAAACACATTTGTCCTCAAATGCAATTAACAGTACCCAAAAGTAAAAATAATAAAGACAAATAAGGAGATAAATAAGTGATCCTGGCTAGGCGGTTGCTCCATCTGTCAGGGTGGCATGGTTCTCCTGCGACTTTGTGTGTAGATCTTCCACAATTTTAGCATTAAAAAGAAGGTGAGGTGGGGACGTTAATCGAGTCGTTGGGTTATTCAACGAACTCTACACAGCATCGCCAAACAATCCAAAACATCTATTTTTACCCACTTTCTCGAATGCTTCACCGCCACCCTATTTCACTTTACTCAATCGTTGTTATGTTCTTACGTACCCGGCGATATCAGTCTGAATCATCTAATCAATTGGCGTGTTGCCGACTAATCACATGTTTGACCGAGTGTTATAGATCTTTCCAGCAAACCTCGGTGTTCAAACGGCGGTCACCGTTGAGATCGCCAACAGAGTTGGCGATGCGACAATAATTTCCTCAAGCTCACTGAGTTTACAGACTCCAATTTTGGGGATGTTTGGAGTCAAATGGCGGTTAAGGTCGAGTTCGCCGACCTGTTTGGGGACTCACCAATTTGATATGTTGCTTGTCACTCTGCACTTTTTGAGCACTTCTCGCACTTCCACCTATACCAATCAGCACACAATTATTTTACTAATACGCAAATACAAAATATTAGGGGATTTTGGGTTGCCTCCCAAACAACGCCTTACTTAATGTCATGGCACGACGCAAGTCCGCATCTATTCTTCATTTTTGGAGTCGCCCATGTTGTAATTAGGCAAGTCCTCGATGAATGGCGGGTATTGACCTGATATCAGATGGCCAATTTGGGCATCTTTCAATTGAATAGTCATGGATTGAGAGGCTGACATTCGTTTAGCATTTCGATGTTCTCCTTCATCTCATTCAACATCTTCTCATATGCCTCAATATTTTGTTAAATGAGTGGCAGGGCTTTATCATCCTGCACACCTCTCTGTTTCTTCCCATGTTTACACTCTCGAAAGGAGGAGTGCTTTTCTTTTCTGATGGCTTGTACTTCCAATTCCGTGACTCGGGTGGATAGAACATCTCACTGGATGACTAGTGTGTCCCACTCATATTTTTTTCTGGCTTTTTTGTTGGCTTCTACCATGCCATTAAGGAGTTTTGCTACAACTTCATAGAGCTGGTGTAGCATACCGCCAAGCTGATCGGTTATATATCTATTCTCGAGTCCAAGACCCCTGTATAAGCACTCCAGTAGCCCCTTGTCCGTCATCCCGTGAGATGGGCATGGTTGCAGCACCGCTTGAAACTTCAGCCATATTTCCTGAATCATCTCATCCCATACCTGTTTAAAGGTCAGGAGGTTGTCCCTGAGTTTCGATGGTTTCAAAAGGGGATGATTCGTGTCGTATCTATAATGATTTTCCATCCTTCGTTCCCTACTTTGATGTTCAAACTAGCAAAACAAAACTACAATTTAGATTAGTAAAACTAAAACTAGCAAGAATCAAAAAAATTATTTAACTAAGAATTTCCAAATAACACCACTCCCCGATAGCAGCGCCATTTTGATGTTTGTGTAATCAATGACACAACTTCCAATGCAAGTGTCTAGGATCATGCAATAGTATAATAACCCAACCAAGGGTTGGGGTCGAGTCCAAAAGGAGTGGTTTTGAGAATTAATAGAAAAATAAAATTTAGTTCTAACTAGTCGTAGCTAAAGACATTAACGATTAAAAATATTGTAAATTAAAGGGGGGACACAAAAGTGTCAAATATCAATTTGGGGGTTTTGTCACAAGTGTAGCAAAAACAACAAATATAATAAGAAAATCAAGTATGGGTAAGAGTTCTTAAGGTGTGACCGCAATGCAAGTTGACATACATAGTTGGGTACATGCTTTCGATAGGAAATTTGAAAGATAATAGTGACTAGGCTAAGCTTTAGATGTAAATAAGTTCCCTCTCAGGCAACTTACTCCGTTTTAAATGCGTTCCTCTCGGACACCCATTTTCCGCATGAAGACCAGCCTATGCCTTACCCCACTCACTCTCTCAAGCTGAGTGTTAGGATATGGGACTAGGGCTCACCCTCTCGGGCTGAACCTCATGCCAACCCACTCCTTAGGCCATCAGTTTAGTGGTCTTGGTTTTGCGACCTCCCTCTCAGGCAAGCCGAAAACATATGGGTGGCTTTGTATTTGCAACTACAATCCCATTAAATTAAACCACAATCACTAGGTGAAATCACCATTAAAATACATCTAACCTATCCGCAAGCAAGACCCAACAATAATATCAACACATATTTGCTAAATCACACCCCGAGAATGGGGGTTTTTAGACACACATCAAGAGATAGAAATTTATACCTTCAATGATGTTGAAATCAAATGGGTATAGAGAAATAAGTCTTGATTTGAACAAAGAAAGAAGAATCCAAGAGACCCACTTCCAAATTGGAAGAGATGGAACCATTTTCTTCTTCAAGTCTTCAAAACCCTCTTCAAACTTGAGATAAAAAATAAAAGTACTAAAATTATATTAAGAATCTGATATTGTCTAATGATATATTCTCTATAACTCTCAACAAGTATTTATAGTTTTCAAAAATCTGTGCTGCGGTGGATCATTCGGCGACATTAGTCGAAATGGTCGATCAACTCAGCTATTCGCCCTTTTGTGTAGTTCATCGCCTTCTTGCACCATCATTCAGTATCATCATGCTATGGGTCATTGGGCGATATAGTACTGCTTTGCGGAACTTCTTAGCGATGCGCCGACTGCTCCCTTGTTCCGCCGACTTGATCCTTTCCTTCATGCTCATCACACTGGAACAAAAGGCGAGTGAGACCCTTTAGCGATTTGCCAAGTGGACTCGGCGATTCTCAGGCCTTCATTTTCTCGTTCTTTTCAGCTTTTTCGCTCATTTTTGTGAGGTAGTGTCCATGCTTTCCTTCAATCCTTAAATACCTGAAACGTAAGGGTTTTCATCAAATATTGAGATAAAATAAGCATTTGAGGACACAATTTCTATTAAAATATAGCCTTAAATGAGTCCAATTTGTGGACTCATCAGTACACAATTTCAAGGAAGTCAAGCATGATGGGCGGAGGTAACTCCAACTCCACGATTCGCCCAAGTGGTTTCAGTGGGCTAAGACAAGTCCATCAAAAGTGACAGTTCAAAATCAAAGGAAATAGGCACAAAGGGCGATGTCCACTCCCACTTGGCAACAAGCCAAGTGGGTTTCAGCACACTAAGACAAGTCCGTCGAATGGGACATTACCCAAGTCACATATTCAAACAAGGAGGGTGATCTAGGTCTTATTATATGATTTTCCTAACTGTCTTGGTGAGCTAAGACAAGCTCGCCGAAGAGGCAGTGTTCATCTCAGTGCCTATTTTTATGAATTTAACCATAATATGCAACAATACCCAATTCCAAATTAACTTTACATTATACCCACATGAATTTATACCCATGGGCACTTATACATCCTCCAAACATCATAAAGTATTTCTTTAATCTACGATTTACCGTTAAGAAAGTCGTCACTCTATTAATCATTACGGAAAATATACAATCGGGTCAACACTAGGCTAATCAGACTTCACTCATACAAAATTCAACCAAGACCCAGTAAATATCAAGATTCAATTTCAACAAATAACCAATGCAACCAATTTTAACAATTTTAGGCATGAACTCACATATCTAACTCATGGGAACAACTACGATCTATTTAGCACTACCCAATGAAATTAACCAACAACACCTTTCAAATGGACTTTTACCCATATCTAAAAACATAATTTTAAGCGCAAACAATGATATAAGAATCGAACGCTAACCTCATATAAAGACCAAATATAGCAAAAGAGGGAATGTAGGGTTGGGTCACAAAGAAAGCAATCCAAATGCACTTTATGCACTCAAAAATACACACACGAGGCACTCTTTCACTTAATATATGGTATTGAAATCTTAAGGAATGAAAAAGAGTTCAAAGATAGCAAAGAAATTGTTTTTGAAAATGAAAAGACTCTTGACCTTTTTATACCAGGCACGTTTGGCGAGCTGCGACTAACGTCATCGAGTGAATTGTGTGAATCAGTGAAAGAGCTCAAGCTCATCAAAAGGGTCTAACGGATACCAAATCTAAAGGTTAATTTGGTGAACTCGATGGAGTCTGCATAGTGTATGTCGGTGAATTGTTGTTTGGAGCTCAGATTGCCTAAGTTTACAATACAGTTTTTCTATCTCAAAAGGCAGACAAGAATGAGTCCACATAATGCCTTTAGTGGATCACACATATGGTTTTCGCATCGCCTAATTCTTCCTTCGCAACACTTCGACTTTCTTTTAACATATCCTCACAACACATGCTATTGAAAGCAATAAAATAAAAGTAAAACTTGGGTTACCTCCCAAGAAGTGCCTTTTTAATGTCATGGAATGATATAGTTCTCACTTCCCCAACATTCATTTTTTGGATTTGGGATAGTGTCACTAGGAAATATTCCATTTTGCCTCGAAGTGAGATGGATCGAGATCTGGAACATTTGAGTCTCCAGTAGTTTGATAGACACTGAATGAGAGGTTAGTGTCTAGGTTAAGGTTGAGAAGTCATTTTAAAATTCTTTTAACACCTTGTTGGACCCTTCAACCTTGTTGAAGATCCTTGTGAGCATTTTCTCAATTTAGTTTCCTTCTGGACCAGCTGATTCTCTTGGTCGTCAACGATCATGGGGAGGAATATACTTATCTTTTTCAGCCTCCGTGTGTCTCTAATTTCCACCTCTTCACTATTTTTGGCAACTATCTTGCTCCATGTTCCAACCTTAGTTCCTACCTTTTCATTGGTAGTCTTGGTGAGGAACCCCCCATTTGGTTTCCAAAATATTGTACTTCATCATTGTATAATTTCTCAAGCATTGCATCCTCCGGACACTGCCCAGTACTTGTTCCAACCGCATTCACTTATTTCAAGCCACCTCCCACAACATGTTTGGATAAAAAATCGAGTTGGGTCATAATATTTGTCATATTTGCATCTCGCTCATTGTGCTTCTCAATTATTTATTTGCTCATGCTTAGTTGTAGAGTAGACACTTTGGTCTTCTCTAGTTTTCCATGTTTGGTTAACCTTGGTCATGTCATTTAGAACCAATGTTGCTACTTTATAAGGCTGTCTCATGAAACCACCTTGGACCAGTTGATCAACCACACCTTTATTGACTGAACGAAGGCTGCAATAGAAGTATTGTAGCAGCAAATTGTCTAGAAAACCTTGTGTTTGACATTGCAAGAAAAATTTCTTAAACTGCGCCATGTCTAATGTAGAGGTTCACCTCGAATTCTTTTGAAATTTTGGATTTGGATCCTAAGTTTAACCATATTTAGGGGGGGGGGAGAATCTCTCCAAGGAAACTTCAGACAACTCTTCCCAAGAAGTAATAAAGTCATTTGGTAATTCGGCCAACCATCTTGTAGCTTCTCCCATAAAAAAGAACGGGAATAACCTCAACCTTTGGGATTCTCGTGAGATGTTCTTGAATACAAACGGCCCACACACCTCCACAAAATTTTAAAGGTTTTCAGGAGGGTCTTTATGAGCTAAACTCCCAAACATTCCTCTCAATTGGAGCAATTATAGAATTGTTCCGATTGCATGAAAAATTGCTCTCCCTGGTATTGGAGGTAGCCGGATGGCTCCCACGGTTTGAATAATGTTCACATACATATAATTCACATCACATATGTTGTCATTTTTTCTCTAGTGACTATCATTGTCACTATTATGGTCACTCATGTTTCAAACCTGCAAATCACCAAACCACAACACCAAGCAACAATCCACTACACCTAAACATATTTACAAACTAATTTCTCAAGTGGAATTGCTATCCATCATTCCCCTACAACGGCGCCTTTTGTTGATAACGCTCAAACTACTCTCTAAAACAAAACAAAAGAGTAACTGACCGTTGTCGATATAAATACCCAACTAAGGGTCGAGGTGGAATCCTACAGATTATGATACACTGCAAGAAATTGAGATTGTAAATAAATTCATTTGTAGCAATAAGAACAATGAGTGGATGATTCCACCAAATTTATAAAAAAAAGGATTTTGGTTTCAAAAATCACAATTAAACTAAGATTTTAGAAATTCAATCAAGTAATAAGTAATCTAGGAGTGCGGGGATTAGAGATTGATGTCACATAGGGGTAATTTTGTTTCTCTATAGTGATGAATACTCATGGATAGGCTGAATCATCTTCAATGACACTAATCTTCTTTCGATCTCATAACATCAGTTCATGAAATATTCTTTTGGTCTCATCTTTGTGCATAACTAAACAAGCCAATACATTACATTGTTTTCTCTTTCGATGCATAAAGAGGGTAAGCAAATCTAACCCATAATCTCTATTTTTGAGGAAATTATGGACATCAAACCTAAATTGCAAGTATCGAACTAATTACCCACTCGAATCAATCTCTATTGAGCATCAAACAGAGATCGCATGTAGGAACTACGTTTTCAACCTTAAACACCCACTTTGAATTCAACATTAAATTGTAAAGAAATTATACCTTTCATGAAAGCAGCCATGGGTAACATTAAATTAAGCAATTAATAGCAATACCCAATTTGAATTCCACTTCAATTTGTCAATTTTAAGAGCTAAGTTGAAAAACCCTAAAACTAGAAAGTGTTCTTCACAAAGTAAATTGTTTCTCTCACTAAAAGATTTAAAATTCTCTAACAATTTTTGGACCTCTTCTTTCTCTCTCCTTTGGGATATTTATAATTTCCCAAATTTGACCCAAAATTCAATGTGTGACCCATTCAGGGATGTTAATTGTGTTCATCGAGCACATTCAATAAATTATTGACTACTCCTTAGCTTTTGTTTCCTCGTACTTTAGGATTCGGGTGTATCAACCTCAGTCGGTGAGCTTATTTGAGTATACCTTTCATATTCGGTGGATTAGCGAGTACCACTTTTGTTCGCCTTTTAAGCCATAAATTTTCTCCAAGCACTGTCACCTTTAGTGATAGTCAGCTTGTCCGCCCTTTGAATTTGGTGAGTCGCCGTTCCACTTTGAGTTCGTTTACATGCCTCAATTAATTCAAGTGTTGGACACTGTTACTTTAGGTGAGGTCGTTCCAGTTGGGTGATCAACAATGTGGTGTTTACACTTCTTTTTATGTTTTTGGCCATTCTATCAAACATTCATCTTTGCCTCGTCCTTTAGCCTTAATAGTTGAAAATCATCAAAATATCATTAGAATATGACATAATTAGGCATTGAGGACACTAATTGTTGAACTAAATAGGCCTCAAATGAGTATAAATCTACCACTCATTGTAACGACCAGAAAAACTAGTAAGTGAAACTAGTGCCCAACGAGTGTGTGTTTAAGTTGTTGTGGGGTTTCATGTGGTAGAATGTTGTCCCGAGCTTAGGTTGAGGGGTTTAGGGGTTAAACTTCAAGTTATGAATCCCCAAGGACCACCAAAGGGGTCCTTGATGAGGACCCTAAAGCCTAACCCCCAAGACCCCAAGAAACCAAAAAGCTTTCAATTTGGGATGACCTACGGATGGGGACCTACGCCCCGTAGGTCAGGGCCCCAAATGGTGACCCTCAGACCCAAACCACGGACCATCAATATGGGACATCACCCCACCTATGGTCCGTAGGTATGGAGTCGTAGGTCACCACCTGTGATCTGTCTAGTTTCGGCCAAAGAAAGGACAAAGTGGTAAATTCCTTATTAAGTTAGTTTTGTTGGGGGGGAGGTTATTATTGAGTTATTAAAGTATTTTAAGGCTTTTTAAATTATTAAACTCTATTTTAGAATTCATTATTGCAAATCACAAATTAGAACCCACCTGTCCTCTCCAAAAGTTCTCTCTCTAGAAACCTCCATTGGAGGTGAAATATTCAAGCTATCAAGCTCAAGATCTCACTATTTTCACTCAAGTTTTGTGGAGTCCTTCCCTAAAATTTATGGTAGTCTTCATCCTTGATTTAGTTTCTTTCATGGAGCCAACTTCAAAGATGATTTCAAGTCTCCAAAGTTCCCCAAAAACCCTAGTTTTCAATCTATGCATGGGTTCAAGTCCAAAACGTTTTCAAAAGGTTTTATATGATGAATTATGAATGTATTGTTGAATTATTGATGAATTATGGTCAATTTATTCTATGAACCCATGTTTCCCCCACATTCTTAAGTTCTTAATTGTGATTGGGAATTCATTGATCATGAAAGTACGTTGAATTGTTTATGTTTATATTTAATTGGTTATTGAATCATGTTAATTCCCTTATGTATTGTAGTATCTTAGATTTATGGTTTGATGTTGCTTAATAGCCTTGGAAGGCAATTTCATGAAGGATCTATGTATGAACATGATGTGAAGTATATGTGTGTGATCTCAATGAAAGTATTATGATCATGTTTACAATGTAATTGTATTATTATTGAAAGCATATTCTCAATTAACACTAATGAATGATGATGATAGAGTGTGAAAGGTTTCTATAATGTGATGTTGTATCTTGAATTGGTAGGCTTAGGCATCCTATTCATGTATAAATGAAAGTAATGAGGAATGATGTATCTTGAATTGGTAGGCTTAAAGCATCCTTTTATTGTATTGATGAATGTGATCATGAATGAAGTATCTTGAGTTGGTAGGCGTAGGCATCCTCTATTGTGTAATGAATGTGTATTGACTTAATGATCATGTAATCGGTAGACCTAATATTGGTAGCCCTTTCATAATGACTAATGAATGTAATGATAAACCTAGAATCGGTAGATCTAATGTTGGTAGCCCTTTCATAAATGAATGATGAAGTATTCTAGGCTATGACATGAACCTATAGAACTAATGTTGGTAGCCCTTCATGATGAGTCTAGAAACTAATGTGATGATAAACCTTGAATCGGTAGACGTAATGTTGGTGGACCTTTCTTGTGTGAAATGATGATCCTTGAAACGGTAGACCTAATGGTGGTGGCCCTTTCTTGGAAAGTTTATGAGTTATCCTTATAATGTACCTTGAATCAGTAGGCCTAATGTTGGTGGCACTTTCATGTGTAATGTATCTTGGGTCGGTAGGCCTAATGATGGTGGCTCTCTCAAGTACAATAATGTAATGTAAATGAACTACTCTATGGGAATGGAGGCTAAGTACCGAGAGGATATGGTAAGATGGAAGTTCTCCCTACGTTAGGCCAGATTTCAATGAACATTTTTCTTATCCCATAACTATATGCCCACATAGGTCCTAGCTAGCGGATCCACCTAAGCTAGATGTTATCGGTCTTACCTTAGGCAAGTAGACCACCTCTTTACGGTGTGGGGTTTCATGACACCGGATTCCATGTCTAGCTCACATGTTCTATGTTAGTTAATGCTTATTCCCATCATGAGAGATCTGCATTACGGTTTCTTGAGAAGTTCTATGAAGTGTGGATGGTAGTATGTGATGCCATCCATGCATTGCACGAGTAGGCTTTGAGAGGTTCATAGTGAGTTCTCTAAGGTCTGCATGACTAATGAATGAAAGTGCTCTAAATGAAGCTAATGAAGAATTTTGACTGATATGCTTAATGAAATGATGCATGCTATACTTGGATTGTATTATGAGTTAGTTCCTTTTTATGACTTATGAAATGTTTATGTCTCTTATGTATGAGTATGAACAAAGGATGAAAAGGAAGGATGGTAAGTTCACTTTTGGTGGCCTTAATGTTGTACTTAGTGTGGATGGTGGAATGGGACGCTCTTCATACATTGCACAAAGTATGGCTTGGGGTTACTTAAGGTGAAAGCTTAATTTGAAGGAATGGCTTATATGTTGATTATGTTCTAATGTGATAAAATGACTTGTATATTGGTTATATTTGTATATTATGCCTCTTATACTCATGTTCATGAAGTTTTCTCAAATTGGCATAAAAGCATGACTTTCAAATAAAATATCCTTTTTAAGCATGGTTTTTGCATGGCTATCATACTTAGTACTTTATGTGCTAACCCATATTTCTCCATTTTTACCAAAGTGTAGGGTTTGGAGATTTGATGTCCTTTACTTGGAAGATAGGTTTCTAAGGAGCTTGGAGTTGAAGATATGGGGAGTGCTCATAGTTCGAGGACAAACCCACTAGTTCCCTTATGTCTTTTTATTTATGTTTAGAGATTTTGTATGGGCTTAGTCCCAAAGTTTATTCAAAGTATTGTAGATGGTGTGAGACGACGTATAGAAATTCTTCCGCTTGCTTTTTCTGAAAAATGACTTCAATTGTAAAAGAAAAGTTTTAAATTCCGCTTTATTTTTCCTATGTTCTTATGTTCAAGAATGCTATGAGGCTTGTATGAGACTTTTCAGAGTCTTGTACGCCGTGTCGCTTCTGGGGTATAGGCTCGGGTCGTGACACTCATCAACTGGGTTCTCACCCAAACTTAACAAAATGTTGATAAATCGATGATTTACCCTTAATAATCATCATCTTATCTATCATTAGGCAAATACAAGACTATAAGACAACACTAGGATACTCACACTTCACCCAAGAAAAATTCAAACAAGACTCATACTAATCCTCAATACATATTCAACTAACAACCCACACAATCAATTTTAGAAAACTTTGGGCAAAAATTCAACAATTCTAAGACATTGGTAATATTCAATCGATTAAATTTAAAAGAAACCCACATGATACACACAACATATTATCAACAACAACATTTAAAACAAACATAAGTATCAATTTCAAGCAAAAACAACAAAGGTATACTCGAAAACCAACCTCAACAAGTAATGATTCTTCGAACAAAGAGGGAGGAAGGGTTGGGTCGAGGATTTCAAGAAGGAACTCATTCCACGCAATCAAATCAAAGTAAAGAAGACTCACACTGTATTTAGTATAAGAGTATAGAGTGTAGGAAGTGAAAATCCTAAAATATCAAAGGATGCCTTCTAAAAGGATAAAAGACCCTCGGACTTTTTATGTCAGGCGTATTCGTTAGTTTGTGACTAACGTCGCAAAACAAGTTTGGTGAATCACCATAGGAACTGAAGCTCGTCGATGATTCTTGTACAAATACAAAACCTGAAGTTCAAATAGGTAGATCTGATGTTTTTCACCTAATGTCATTCGCTGGATCACCGAATAGGTACATGTACACCGAAGTTGACAGTACCATTTTTCAAAATTCTTGGTGCAACATCTCAAAAATTTGAAATTTTAAAGGAAAGGAAAAGTCCAGATTTTTTGCATTGAGGCAGTGATTACGAGTTCTGCCTTTGAAATGTAGAAGGGGAGTCATAAGTTTGAGTTAAGTTTTTGGAAATTTCAAGAGTCTGAAGTTTGACCTACGAGTAGTAGTCAAGACGAGCCATAGGAATTTGGACGGGACGTAAATGGCACCTGGAGAAGTAATTCAGACTTGCTGGAATATTTGGACTTGAACTTTGGTTCTACGAAAAGGGTCTATATATCATAGACTGAATAACGGGTCATAGGTTAAACTCATAAGAAGTGAAGAAAACTTGGGTTTCTGAAGTTGGGTTAATAATTGACCAGTACGGGCCATAGCAAGTCATACGAACCGTAGGTCAAAATAGTATGCCATCTGACAGTTATTATTAAGGGTATTTGGGTCTTTTCCTATGCATTTCATACATATAATAGGTTGTTTTAACCCTAATTATATGACCTATAACTACCTTTCACCTTCTAATCTACCCAAACCCCTTCATTCTCTCAAATTCTAAATTCCTATCCAAGTTCCTCTAGCTCTCTCTCAAGATCAAGGAAGAAACATAGGGTTCAAGCTTCAAGTCTCATTTTTCCTCCATTGCTTTTGAGCTTTGATCATCAAGTATGAGGGGATTCACCAATGATTCCATTCATCCATCTGCGTCCCAAAATAATATGTAAATTTCCAATTCAATTTTACCTAATTTGCCTAGGGTTTCATGTGATCTTCATGGGTCTTAATTGATATGGATGTAATTGTTCAATTTCAATCTTCCTATGCATGTTTTGATTAAACTACATGATTTCCAATTGATTACTATAAGACTAGTACATTATCTGTGATTTTTACTATGAATTTGTGAAAAAAGCTATGAACTTATAAATGATGAATTTGGAAAGCTATGCATGATTTATCAGAAAAATGTTCTATGAGCTATGGTTTCTTTTAAGATAAGAATCAATGAAATTGTAATAGTTTTTCTCACATATGAATAAATTGTGAAAGGCTCTCTCACATATTAAGAAATCATGACTAGGAAAGGTTTTCTCACACATGCATGATTCGTGATTTTAGGAGCTACTCTATTATGACTTAAGCTTGGATTAGTAATTTAATTATGATTTTCCATGTATGATGATATGCTTATGAATATGACTATTCCTTTGGGATTCGTACTTAGCACAGAGAGGATATTGAGATGAAGGCTCCCCCGTTAGTGGAGGTTGAGTCTCTAGAAACAATCTCCTTGTCCCTAACTACGTGCCCCCATAGGATTGGCTAGAAAGACATAGCTAGTGAATCTACCTAAGCTAGAATTTCATTATCCTTACCTTGGCAAGTAAGGCATCTCTTTTTAAGTGTGGCAGCAAGACACTAGATTCCATGTTATATCTCACATGGTCTATGTCGGTTAGCGGTAAATATCCCACGAAATGAACTAAGTTACTTTCAAAGGTTTTATTAAGTTTTCATTGTGAATTTAAGATGCATTGATGATGTTCATGATTTATGATTCTTCTTTAAAGGTTTAACTCTATTTTAGATTGGTCATGCATATCATATTTTCCTTTATGTCCCTTTCTGTCATGTTTCACGTTTTTATGCATATCCCTCATACTTAGTACATTTCATGTACTAATGCATACTTGTTCCTACATTGTTTCATAATGTATGGTTAGACTCTTCTTCTCCTCCTGCTCATGGCTAGATACGGATCGCTACCTATTGCTTTGGATTGGTAAGTCCTCCTACTTCGAGGACAAGACCATGAATACTTTACTTGTTAATATCATTTACTTTTGATACATTGTATGTCATGTATAGGTTACGTCCCAACTACTCTATTGATGTTTAGAAAGTGTTGTCAAGACTTAATATATTTTCATACTTATGATTGAAACTTCTCTTTATGATATGAAACTTTCTATGTAAATTCTACTTTTTGTATTATATGATGTTGTATGCATGTCAAGTGTCTTGTATAGGGCCTTTCAGGGTCTGATATGTCATGTCTAGGGTGTACTTTAAGTCATGAAAAACATGGTATTCAGAGCAGAAGGTCTTAGAAAAGGGCCCTAGGAGGTCTGACAAGTTGCATCAAGTAAAGTCATACTCATGAGTGTGAAGCGCGTCATATTTATGAATAGGTGTCTTCAAAATGTTTAGAAAACTTCACTTATTTCATTTCTCTAAAGTTGTGTCATATAGTCTATCTCGATAAATATCCATCTCCTGAATCTTGTCCAATGCTTTTCAGGATATGGCCCATCGAACAGTTTACGTGAGAAGGAATGTGGGAGAAAATGTGAAGCCCAAGGTTCCTTCAGTTTCAATTGACCCTTTGCCCAAGCAAGTGACACATGTGGAATTTTGATCCACTTTCTAAGTGTGGCCTCAAGCTATGGGACCAAGCTAATAAAGAAGTCGTTGCTATTGTGAACACAAATATGGGTATCGTGGCGACAAGGATAACGGACTTCACAAGGATGAATCCTTTGGAATTTCATGGGTCGAAGGTTGATGAGGATCCTTAAGAGTTCATTGATGAGATTTACAAGATAGTGGAATTATGGGGCTGTCTACGGTAGAGAAGGAAAAATTTGTCTCTTATCCACTCAAGGTTGTTGCTCAAGTTTTGTTTGAACAATGGAAAGTGAGAGGGCTATTAATACGGGTCCTCTTGATTGGGAGAAATTTAGAGGAGGTTTTCTTGATCATTTTTTTCATCTTGAGATGAGAGAAGCAAAATTTCTTGAGTTTATTAAGCTCCGACAAGGGAGCCTGAGTGTCAAGGAGTATGCTTTAAAGTTCACTCAATTGGCTAAGTATGCTTTGACTATGGTTGCCAACTCTAGGGCAAGGCTGAGTACGTTTGTATCAAGTGTGTCTGAAATGATTATCAAAGAATGTCATATTGTCATGTTAATTAAGGAGATGTATATCTCCTACTTTATGATAAATGCCCAAAAAATTAAAGAGTACAACCTCAAGGAAAGGGGAAAATAGTCCAAAAGGGCAAGGACCGGTGATGGTGACTTTTTTCATTCGAGGTTTGGTAGATAAGGTCATTCTACATTCTGGCAAAAGTTTTCAAGTCAAGGTTCTTGTAATTCTCTGACATTTAAGCTCAACAAGGATAGGGTTTCTAACCTTAAGCCTCAAAGAGGAAATAGTGATGAATCTTTGATGCCAAATTGCACAAAGTGCGGCAACAAACATAATAGCAAATGTTTGGTCGATACAAATGTTTGCTTTGATTGTCGAAAGAATGGTCATAATATGAGAGATTGTTCATTTCTTTCTACTAAGGGAAGGGATAGTAGGATAGATCAGCCTAGTGGTTCTGGTTTCGGTGTTCTGAAGCAAAACAAATTCTTTGATCTTCAGACTCGACTGAATCATGAGGAGTCTCTAGATGTTATAACTCGTATGTTTAAAGTCATTTACCTTTATGTTTATTCTTTACCTGATCCATGTGCTATTTTATCCTTTGTTACTCTTTATGCGGACATGAGGTTTGATATTAGTCCCGAAATCATTTCTAATCCCTTTCATGTCTCTGCTCCCATTGGTGATTCTATTGTTGCTAAGAGAGTTTATAGAAATTGCTTTGTTTCCGTTCTTCATAGAGTCACTCATGTTGATCTTGTAGAGCTTGATATATTAGATTTTGATATTATTATTGGGATGGATTGGCTTCATACATGTTATGCTTCCATAGATTGTAGGACCCAATTGGTCACATTCAAGGTTCAAACGAACCTATCATGTCATGGGAAGGGGAAAATTATGTTCTTAAGGGTAAGTTTATATCTTGCCTAATGTCTAGGAAGATGATCTCTAAGGGTTGCATTTATCATCTTATTCGGGTTAGGAATACAAATTCTAAAACCCTTACTTTTGAGTCAGTTCCAATTATAAGTGAGTTTCTAGAAGCATTTCCTGATGATCTTCCCGATATCCTCCTGAAAAGGGAAATAGATTTCGCTATTGACCTTCTCCCAGATACATAACCTATCTCTATTCCTCTGTATTATATGAGCCAAGTAGAACTTAAGGAATTAAAGGATCATTTGGAAGACTTATTGGATAAATGATTCATTAGACAGAGTATTTTACCATGGGGTGCTCCGTTTAGTTTGTTTGAAAGAAGGATGGTTCTCTCTCAATGTGCATTGACTACCAGCAATTGAATAAGGTTACCGTAATGAATGAGTATCATATTCCGAGGATAGATGGTTTGTTTCACCAACTCCAAGGAGCGAGTTACTTTTCTAAGATTGACCTTCAGGCAGGTTATCACCGATTGAGGGTGAAGTAGAGTGCAATTTCTAAGACGGCTTTTCAAACTCGGTAATCGGTATGGTCACTATAAATTTTTTGTGATGTCGTTTGCCTTGACTAATGCCCCAGCGGCGTTCATGGATTTTATGAATAGGGTATTCAAGCAATATCTTGACATGTTCATAATTGTGTTTATTGATGATATTTTGATTTAATCACGGAGTGGGGATGAACATGTTGAGCATTTGAGGATTGTGTTGCAAATTCTAAAGGATTGTGAATTGCATGCTAAGATTAGAAAATGTTAAGTTTTGGTTGAGGTTTGTTGCTTTCCTTGGCCATATTGTCTTCGGCAAGGGTATTCAAGTTGATCCTAGAAAATCGAGGTGGTTAAGAATTGGCCTAAACCTTTGTCCACTTCAGATATACAGAGTTTCTTGGGTTTGGCTAGTTATTATAGAAGATATGTGGAAGGATTTTCATCTATTGCATTACCTTTGATGACATTGAGTCAAAAGAAGGTGAAATTCATATTATTGGAACCGTGTGAGAAGAGTTTCCAAGAATTGAAATGTAGACTCACTTCAGTATATTTTAACATTACTAGAAGGATCAGATGGTTTTGCAGTATATTTTGATGCTTCAAGGATTGGTCTTGGTTGTTTTTTATGCCACATGGAAAAGTTATTGCTTACACTTCAAGGCAATTAAAGGTTCATGAAAAGAATTATCCGACTCATGATTTGGAGTTAGAAGTGATAGTGTTTTTTTAAAAGATTTGGAGACATTACCTATATGGTGTTCATGTAGATGTATTTACCAACCATAGGAGCGTGAAATATGTGTTCACTCAAAAGGATTTTAATCTTCACCAAAGGGGATAGATTGAGTTATTGAAGGATTACGAGATGAGTGTCCTACATCATCCAGGCAAACTAAATGTGTTGGAAGATACTCTTAGTCGACTATTAATGGGAAGTATTTGTCAAGTTGAGGATGATAAGAAAGAACTAGTTCATGATGTTCATAGATTGGCCTGATTGGGTGTACACTTAATTGAATCTAACAAAGGTGTTGTGATCATTAAGAATGGTTTTACATCGTCTTTTGTATCAGATGTGAAACCTAAGAAAGACCTTGATCCGGTTATAGTTGATTTGAAAAAGTCAGTTTCCGAAAAAACCATTGAATCTTTCTCCTAAGGGGGGATGGTGTCCTCCGATACCAAGGTCGATTGTGTGTCCTAAATATTGATGAGTTGAGAAATCATATTTTGACATAAGCTCACAGTTCTCGGTATTCTATTAACTCGGGAGCCACCAATATGTAACGTGATTTAAGGGAATTCTATTGGTGGTATGGGATGAAGTAGGATATTGCAGAAGTTGTGGCTAAATACCCAAATTGTGAACAAGTAAAAGTTGACCATTAGAAACTCGGTGATTTGGCTTAAAACATTAGTATTCCTCAAATGGAAGTGGGAAATTTGAATATGGACTTCATTGTGGGTTTACCTCGCACTCGTCGACAGTTTGATTCGATTTGGGTTATTATGGACCGAATGATGAAATAGGTTCACTTTCATATCGTTAAGACTTTATTTTCAACAGAGGAGTACTCCAAGCTATATATTCGAGAAATAGTAAAGTTGCATGGGTGACCATGTCCATTATCTCTGATCGCGGTACTCAATTTATGTCTCAGCTTTGGAAGTCATTTCAGAAAGGTCTTGGTACCCAAGTGACACTTAGCACTACTTTCCACCCTCAAACCAATGGAAAAGTCGAGCGTACTATCCATACTTTGAAAGATATGTTAAGAGCTTTCGCGATAGATATCAAGGGTAGTTGTGATGATCATCTACCTTTTATTAAGATTGCTATCATTCGAGTATCCAAATGGCTCCATTTGAGGCTCTCTACGGTAGGAGTTGTAGGTCTCCTATCGGTTGGTTTGAAGTTGGTGAGGTTGCTTTGATAGGGCCGAGTTTGTGCATGAGGCTATGGAAAAGGTTTGACTTATTCGTGAGAGATTGAAAATGGCTCGAAGTCAACAAAATTCATATGTCGATGTTAGAAGAAGATGGCTTGAGTTTAATCTTGATGATTGGGTCTACTTTAAAATTTCACCCATGAAGGGTGTAATGAGATTTGGAAAGAAAGGGAGCTTAGTCCCCATTATCTAGGCCCATATCATATTTTGAGGCATATTGGTAAAGTTACTTATGAACTTAAATTGCCTAATAATTCAGCATCGTTACATTTGGTATTTCATGTCTATTTGTTGAAAAAGTGTGTTGGATATACGCCGTCCAATGTGATTTTAGAAGGATTGGGAGTTAAATAAAATCTTTCTATGAAGAGGTTCCGATTGAGATTTTAGACCACCAAGTCCGGAAGTTGAAAATTAACGAAGTTTCTTCCGTGAAAGTTCTTTGGAGGAATCAACTCATTGAGGGTGCTACTTGGTAGGCCAAAGCCGATATAATAACTCGATATCCTCATCTATTTCTCGCCACTCATATTCTAGTTTGAGGTATTAGTTACTCATGGTTCATTCTTTGGGATTCATGTGTTTTAGTCACTCTCATGTTTCCATATGCATGCATGTTCTAAAGAAAACTTGATTTTTGATGTTATGATTTAGCTTGGAGTAATTCTCCATGGTGCATTATGATGAGATTTTCATTCATGTTGGGTTTTTAGTATCTCTCCTACTCTATTCATATTAGTTTTAGTCTCATTAGAGGACAAATGATCCCAAGGAGGAGATATTGTAACATCTCAGAAAGTGGAAAGTTGAAAGGAAAGGAAAAGTCAAGATTTTTTGGCACTGAGGTAGTGACTACGAGTTCTATCTATGGATCGTAGGAAGTCCTACGGGCCATAAAAGGGGAGTTGTAGGATTGTTTTAAGTTTACAGAAATTTTAAGATTCTAAAGTTTGACCTACGAGTATCCAGGATGAGACGTAGGAATTTGGATGGGCCGTAGATAGCACCCGTAGAAGTGATTCAAACTTAGTGGAGTTTTGGACTTGAACTTGGGTTCTACGGAAAGGGCCTATGAACCGTAGACTGAATGATGGGTCATAGATTTGTCTCATGAGAGGTAAGCAAATTTTGGGTATTGAAGTTGGTTCTACGGTTGAACAGTATGGAATGCAAGAGATCGTACAGACCGTAGGTCCAAACCATTGAAGCCATCCGACAGTTATTATTAAGGGTATTTGGGTCTTTTCCTATGCATTTAATACCTATAATAAGTCGTTTTGACTATAATTCTAAGACCTATAACTACCTTTACACTATAAATTCTACCCAAAACCCTTCATTCTCTCAAATCCCCAATTCCCATCACAGTTCATCCTCTGCAATCACTGTCAAGATAAAGGAAGAAACCTAGGGTTGAAGCTTCAAGTCTCCTTTTTCTTCAATTGCTTTTGGGCTTTGATAATCAAGGTATGAGAGGATTCACCAATAGATTCCATTCATCAATTGGGTCCCAAAAGATTTGTAAGTTTCCAATTCAATTTTACCTAAATTGATTAGGGTTTCATGTGATCTTCACGGTCTTAATTGATGTTGATTTAAATGTTCAATTTCAATCTTCCTATGCATGTTTTAATTAAACTCTATGATTTCCAATTGATTTCTATAATACCTGTGCATTATTCATGATTTGTTACTATGAAATTGTGAAAGAAAGTTATGAACTTATGAATGATGAATTTGGGACTTACTCATCAATCACCAATCCACCTTAGCCACCTCGACAGAGCTAACCGAACAGGTAAATATCGCTCTATCACCCAATTTTTAGAACTCAATATGATATTCAAATAACAATTAGCACCCGCTCACAATTTACACAAAATAATAGCTACCCAATAAATCAATCAACCCCGTGTACTCAAACTTCCCCCAATTTCAACAATACCCAACAAAATGATGATTTTCCCTTAAAAATGACATCACCCAATCTATCATTTGGCAAATTCAAGTATTTATGTCGAGCTCGAGTTAATCAGACTTCACCCACATGATAAACAAACAATACCCACAAGCAATGCATCATCAATTTATATTTACAACCCCCAATCACAACAGTTAACACATAGGCAATGATTTGACAATTATAAACACTGGCAATAAATATTTCACATTAAAACAAATACCCAATACTATTAAGCACTCACCAACACAACAATCTCACAGTCAACAAAAACTAGTTCACTAAGCAAGAAATAATAAATGTACAAATATTTTAAGTTGAAAACTGACCTCTATAGTAAATAACAAGTAGACAATGGAGCAAGGGTTTGGGCACGATTGAATTTCTATAAATACTTGGAACGACCTATTTTTGTCATTATAGAAAAGACAACGGGGGAAAATTTGGGGCCGGAAAACTTTTTCGTCGTATTTGGATTTTCCCAACCTAGTTCAGATTTGGAAGAAATCAGAGTCTTTGAGGTGTAGGGAAATATGGTAACAATCGGGTGAATCATTTATGATTTTGATTGCATGAGTAGTTAGATAACTCGTTAAGAAATTTGTACTACTTTACGGAATTGAATTCGGGTGAGTAGAACTCTCGAAATCGACCTTAGCATAAAGGTATTTTTCTGAGCATTGTTGGTTAGAGGTGTGTTGTGAAATGGAAATTTTGGAATTCTTGAATTAGCTCTCTATCTCGCGTAACCCGCCTCGGCGCTAGATATTGTCTCTCTGGCGGGACCGCTACAATGGGGAGACGGCCGTTGTGACGGACTCGACGCAAATTAAACTCGTTAATAAACCCCTAAACGACCTCATTATGCACTTTTCAACTTTTAGAGCTAAGGAACGAATCCCAAGCGACTCCTACTCATTTTTCACTATTCTTGAGGCTAAAGGTAAGCTTTTCACTCCCCAAAACCATTTTTTGATCCGTAGAACATAGTATAATGGGTAAATATTAATGGGGGAAGGTTTTGTTATAGATTCTATGGTGGAAACAACCTTAAATTGGATGATTAGGATCATAGGTTTGATCTAGGGTTCATAGAATTGTTAGTAATTTGGATAATTCGTGATTATTTATTGATTCTCGTATTATATTGATTATTTGTAGACCAAGAACAAGCGGAACGAATCCGGAAAGGGAAGGATCAAGTTTCTTAGGGTTTCAAGATTGTTTCGAGGTAGGTGATGGTTGTGATTCTATGATTGTGCGGTGTATGTTTGTTCTTGCTTCATTTTGATGCTTGTATATGTATGAATGTTACAATGTTGATCACACTTGTTATAAATGAGATAGATGAATGATGATTTCCATAAAATCATGACTTAAATGTATGATCTTGATGATATACTTGTGATTGTGATTTTGGTGTGTTGAATGGATCGGTTGCCACGTTCCGGCATAACTAACTTGGATCGGCTACCACGTTCCGGCATAACTATGGGATCGGTTGCCACGTTCTGGCATGATTATGGGATCTGATACCACATTTCGGTATGCTAACCGTTTGGGTTTGGGTTCCATGAGAGGACCAATGATTTGATATAAAATGTGAAGTTGTTCGTTGTTCTTATATGGTGATAATATTGTATATATATTGATATATATGCATGTGATTATAATGTTGTCTTGACTTACTTATGTTGCACTTAGTGGGATAGCCGCGTGATCCTACCAGTACACTGTCGTTGTGTACTGATAATGCACTTGCTCTTATTTTTGTGGAGTACAGGGCATCGTCAAGTGGCTACTGACAAACCTCGCTTAGGAGATCAGTGATCGTCGTTCGAATTCAAGGGTGAGCCAATTCTTTCGGGCTGCCATCGGTTCTCTTTCATCTATGTCCACCATTTTCGGACTTAGACATTTGTTCTAGTTAGTGGATTAGTTCATTAGATTGGGGTTGCATCCCTTCTTGTTTAGACTTGGTTCATTGTTAGATGTTTTGGTACATTGACTTTCAGGTTCTAGGTTATTTCTTCTGCATTGTTTAGTACTTGTTAGACTGTTGTTGGAGTTTATGGGAACTCCCTATTTATTTCCTTAGTATTTAACTTGCTTCCGTAACTTAAATGTCTTAGTTTTTAGATTAGTTGCTTGGTTTGGGTTGTAGTACTGGTTCTCCCACCGGAGGGTTAGTATGGGTGCCAATCACGACGGTATGGGTCGTTACAAAGTTGGTATCAGGGCCTACGTTCATTGATCTCGATGTACCAAAATGAGTCTAGTAGAGTCTCGCGGAATGGTACGGGGATGCCTTTACTTTTCTTTGAGAGGCTATAGGACTTTAGGAAATCTCTCTATTTTTCTCTTGTCTCCTTTCGTGCTATAACTTGATTCCAATTGGTATCTATTGATTCAAATTGGTATCTAACCTCCTTCACTCTTTTGTTCGCATGGTTAATACTAGATTCAACGGCGTTAGGCCCGTAGCTCCGATCAATGCTCTGGTCGAGGAATCTGTAGCGAGAGGTCGCGGTCGTGGCAGGGGTAGTGGAAGAGCTAGGGGTAGAGGTCTCGAAAGAGTAGCGCCTGTTGGAAATGGAGCTCCTGTTGAGAATGCTCATGTGAATGAGAACCCTCTTGTGCATCATAAAGAAATTGAAGAGGAGAATGTTGATGTTGAAGATGTGGGACAAGAGGAAGAGGTGCAGGCTGGGACTATACGTGTTCCTCCTTTGGATCCAGTGTTAGCTCAACAGATCATGTCGTTCTTAAAGGGATTGGTTGGTCCTGGAGTGCTTCCTTTTGTTCAAGCAACTCAAGCTCCTACTAATTCTCCTATTGCTAGCACTGCGCCCAAGGTGGGTGGGACTGGAGGTAATGATGCTTTCTTCCGTCCTTTGTTGGGTTCTGTTATGACTGGTAATAAGCATGAAATGTTGACTAAGTTTCTGAAGCTAAAGCCTCCTGTGTTTCTTGGTTCTGAGAATGAGGATGATGATGAGTTCATTCTGGATTGCTATGAAAGGCTTCATAAACAGGGTATTGTTCATCAACATGAGGTTGAGTTTGTGTCTTTCCAACTTCAAGGTGAGGCTAAGCAGTGGGGGAGAGCTTATATGGAATGCAGATCTTCTACTTTTCCTCCACTTACTTGGACCCAGTTTCATGCTTTGTTGTTAGATAAATATGTGCCTAGAACTTTGAGGGATCGCAAGAAGGATGAGTTCATGGCTTTGGATCAAGGTGGTATGACTGTGGCTGCTTATGAAGCCAAGTTCCATGTTTTGTCTAGATATGCTACTCAATTGGTGACTACTGAGGAAGAGAGGATACAGTTATTTATTAGAGGATTAAATTCTGAGTTGCAAGTATTATCTGTTCATATGACTTCTGCATGGAGGAGCTTCAATGAGGTAACAGACTATGTTAAGAAAGTGGAGGGGGTGAGGCGAGATGGTCAAGCTAAGGCATGGGCAAAAAGGGACATGAACTCAGGTAACTTTCAAGGTTCTTATTCCAAAGGGTCCGGAAGGCCAACGCTTGCAACCAAGCCAATTCAGTACTCTATGCCCACCTCTACATGTAGTTACTCGGAAACTCCATCTCATAATTTTTAGGATAGCTAGGGAGTCGCTCCTTCAACCAGGGGCAGACCATCTTTTGATCGTACTTGTTACAATTGTGGGGAACCTGGGCATATGAGGATAGATTGTCCCCACCTATGTGTGTTAGATTTTGTGCAGCAGCAGTCTAGAGTAGTGGTACCCACGGGGAATGGTAATAATGGTAGAGGATATCCACAAGGTGGGTGAGGAGGTAATCAGCGAGGCCGTGGAGGTAGAGGAAATGGTAATGCGGGCAGAGGCAATGTGCAACCAGGTAGAGAAGTGGCTCGTCAAGATGATAGGGATTAGTGTTATGCCTTTTCGGGCAAGAATGACGCAGAGGCGTTTGATGCGGTGACCAAAGGTACTATTCTTGTCTGTGACCGGATGACTAATATGTTATTTGATCCGGGTTCTACTTATTCTTATGTATCTGTGTGATTTTCCTCAGAGTTTGATATGATTTGTGATATACTTGATGTCTCTATCCATGTGTCTACCCTAGTTGGAGAGTCAGTCATAGTTACCCATGTCTATCATGCTTGTTCCATTTTGTTTATGGGTTTTCAGACTTGGGCTGATTTGGTGATTTTGGATATGACTGACTTTGACATAATCTTAGGTATGACTTGGTTGTCACCCTATTATGTTGTGCTTAATTGTAATACTAAGTTCGTAACTCTAGAAATTCCGGGAAGGGGTGTACAAGCCTAAGCGAACTAAGATCATATCCTCCATTCGGGCTAAGAAATTGATAGGGCAGGGTTGTTTGGCTTATTTGGCTCATATTAGGGATGTTGAGATTGAGGCTCCATCCATTGGGTCTATTCCTGTGGTGTCGGAATTTATAAAAGTGTTTCATTAGATTTGCCTAGTATGCCTCAGGATAGAGATATAGATTTTTGCATTATTTTAGAGCTTGGTACGCGTCCCATTTCTATCCCTCCGTACGCATGGCTCCAGCAGAATTAAGAGAGCTTAAGGCTCAAATCCAATAGCTTCTTGATAAGGGATTTATTCATCCTAGTGCTTCCCCATGGGGTGCTCCAGTTTTGTTTGTTAATAAAAATGATGGTAGTATGAGAATGAGTATAGATTATCAACAATTGAATAGGGTCACTATTCAAAATAAGTATCCCTTCCTCGAATATATAATCTTTTTGACGAATTTCAAGGTGCATCAGTTTTCTCTAAGATTGATCTAAGATCCGGTTACCATCAACTGAAAATTAGGCCCGAGAATGTGCCCAAGACGGCGTTTAGAACTCGTTATGGGCACTATGAGTTTTTGGGTATGTCGTTTGGTTTGACCAATGAACCTGCAGCTTTCATGAGTTTGATGAATGGGGTGTTTAAGCCGTTTCTTGATTCATTTGCTATAGCGTTTATTGATGATATTTTGGTCTATTCAAAAAGTGAGGAAGAGCATGCCAACCATCTTCGTAGTGTTTTGGGTGTTCTTGGGAAGCAAAAGCTATATGCTAAATTTTCTAAGTGTGAATTTTGGTTGAAATCGGTGGCATTTTTGGGGCATGTAATTTCAAAAGAAGGGGTAATGGTAGATCCTCAAAAGATTGAGCGGTTAAGAATTGGGTTCGACCAAGTTTTATGACTGAAGTTAAGAGTTTTATGGGTCTCGCTAGCTATTATCGTCGATTTGTGAAGAACTATGCTTCTATTGCCACACACTTGACTAATTTGACCAAAAAGTAGATACTGTTTGAATAGACTGAAAAATGTGAGGAGAACTTCCAAATGCTTAAGACTCTCTTGACCACCGCACCCATTCTAGCATTACCGATTGAAGGTAAAGATTTTATTGTTTATTGTGATGCTTCTTATTCTGAGTTGGGTGTTGTGTTGATGCAGGATAAGAACGTTATAGCTTATGCCTCGCGTCAACTGAAGGTGCATGAGAGGAATTATTCAACACATGATTTGGAGTTGGCAGCGGTAGTGTTTGCTCTTAAGATTTGGCGGCATTACCTCTATAGTGTTAAGTGTGAAGTGTTTACTGATCATCGAAGTTTGCAGCATGTGTTCACTCAAAAGGATCTGAATTTGAGACAGCGAAGGTGGATGGAATTACTTAAGGATTATGATGTGACCATTCAATACCATTCAGGAAAGCCTAATGTGGTGGCAGATGCTTTGAGTCGAAAAGTGGTGAGTATGGGTAGTTTAGCTTGCTTAAGTGTAGCCAAGCGACCTTTGGCTAAAAAAATTCATACCTTAGAGTCTAAGTTCATGCAATTGGGCATCTCAGAAAGAGGTGGGGTGTTAGCTAGTATTGAAGTGAGGGCCACATTCATTGAAGATATCAAGGCCAAACAATTTGAGGATGAGAATTTGGAGGAGCTTAGAAAGAAGACTGTGAATGGTAAGGCATAAGAGACCACTCTTGATGCGGATGGTGTGCTCAATTTTAAAGGAAGAATTTGTGTTCCTAGAGTAGATGACTTGATTGAGAAATTGTTGGTGGAGTCTCATGGTTCGCGATATTCTATTCATCTGGGTGTGACCAAGGTGTATCGAGATTTGAAGTGAATTTATTGGTGGTCGGGCATAAAGAAAGACATAGCGGAGTTTGTATCGAAGTGTCAAAATTGTCAACAAGTGAAATATGAACATCAAAGGCCTACATGTTTACTTCAAAGAATGTCAATTCTGGAATGGAAGTGGGAAAGAATAGCCATGGATTTTGTTGTTGGTCTTCCCAAGACTTTGGGGAAGTTTGATTCTATTTGGGTAGTGGTTGATAGATTGACCAAGTCAACCCATTTTATTCCAATAAGAATAGATTATAATGATGAGTAGTTGGCTAAAGTATATGTGAAAGAGATAGTGAGGTTGCATGGGGTGCCCCTCTCTATCATCTCAGACCGTGATACCCAATTCACATCCAAGTTGTGGAGGAAATTGCCTGATGAATTGGGCACACAATTCACTTTTAGTACAGCCTTTCATCCACAGACAGACAGGCAGTCAGAGAGGACTATTCAAGTATTAGAAGACATGTTGAGGGCATGTGTGCTTGATTTTGGAGGGCATTGGGATAAATTCATACCTTTGTGTGAGTTCTCCTATAATAATAGTTATCACTCCAGCATTGACCTGGTACCATTTGAGGCATTATATGGGAGGGGATGTAGATCACTCATAGGATGGTTTGAGGCTGGAGATGTAAAACCATTGGGGGCAGTCTTAGTGAAGGATGTTCAAGACAAGGTGAGGAGTATTCAAGCTAAGCTTTTAGAAGCCGACAGAAGAAGTATGTGGATCATAAGGTAAGAGACATGGCGTTTCAAACTGGTGAGAGTGTTCTTCTTAAGGTATCACCCATGAAAGGGGTGATGAGATTTGGTAAGAAAGGTAAGCTAAGTTCGAGGTACATTGGTCCATTTGAGATTCTTGAATGTGTGGGACCGGTAGCGTATAGATTGGCTTTACCTCCTAATTTATAGGGAGTTCATCCGGTATTTCATGTGTCCATGTTGAAGAGATATCATGGTGACGGGGATTATATCATAAAGTAGGACTCAATTGTGTTAGACAAGGACCTCCAATATGAGGAGGAATCGATTGCAATTCTTGATCGTGATGTTCGAAAGTTGAGGACCAAGGAGATTAAGTCTGTGAAGGTTCAATGGAAGAATCGTCCAGTTGAGGAAGCTACTTGGTAAACCGAGAGGGACATGGGAGACAAGTATCCCCAATTGTTCATCGATTCAAGTACTACTTCATTTCTTCCTTAGCGTATTTTCCTAAGTTTGTCGCTCGGGGATGAGTAATGGGTAAATTGGTATCTATTGTAACGACTTATTTCCATCGTTATAGAAAAGACAATGGGGGGAAATTTGGGGCCGGAAAAATTTTTCGTCGTATTTGGATTTTCCCAACCTAGTTCAGATTTGGAATAAATCAGAGTCTTTGAGGTGTAGGGAAATATGGTAACAATCGGGTGAATCATTTATGATTTTGATTGCATGAGTAGTTAGATAACTCGTTAAGAAATTTGTACTACTTTACGGAATTGAATTCGGGTGAGTAGAACTCCCGAAATCGACCTTAGCATAAGGGTATTTTTCTGAGCATTGTTGGTTAGAGGTGTGTTGTGAAATGAAAATTTTGGAATTCTTGAATTATCTCTCGATCTCGCGTAACCCGCCTTGGCGCTGGATTTTGCCTCTCTGACGGGGCCTCTACAACGGGGTGACGGCCGCTGTGACGGACTCGACGCAAATTAACATTGTTAATAAACCCCTACACGATCTCATTATGCACTTTTTGACTTTTAAAGCTAAGGAACGAATCCCAAGCGACTCCTACTCGGTTTTCACTATTCTTGAGGTGAAAGGTAAGGTTTTCACTCCCCGAAACCATTTTTTGGTCCGTTGAACATAAAAGAAT
Organism: Solanum chiquidenum; assembly: GCA_029582725.1. Lineage (NCBI taxonomy): Eukaryota > Viridiplantae > Streptophyta > Magnoliopsida > Solanales > Solanaceae > Solanum > Solanum chiquidenum. The sequence continues at coordinate 1,728 of JAJOOS010081809.1, read as the reverse complement.
GGGTGAATATTGATGGGGGAAGGTTTTGTTATAGATTCTATGGTGGAAACAACCCTAAATTGGATAATTGGGATCATGGGTATGATCTAGGGTTCATAGAATTGTTAGTAATTTGGGTAATTAGTGATTGTTTATTGATTCTCGTATTATATTGATTGTTTGTAGACCAAGAACAAGCGGAACGAATCCGGAAAGGGAAGGATCAAGTTTCTTAGGGTTTCTAGCTTGTTTCGAGGTAGATGATGGTTGTGATTCTATGATTGTGATGTATGTTTGTTCTTTCTTCATTTTGATACTTGTATATGTATGAATGTTGCAATGTTGATCACACTTGCTAATAAGATAGATGAATGATGATTGCCATGATATCATGACTTAAATGTATGATCTTGATGATATACTTGTGATCGTGATTGTGGTGTGTTGAATGGATCAGTTGCCACGTTCCGGCATAACTAACTTGGATTTGTTGCCACGTTCTGGCATAATTATGGGATCGGTTTCCACGTTCCAACATAATTATGGGATCGGATACCATGTTTCGGTATGCTAACTGTTTGGATTTAGGTTCCATGAGAGGACCAATGATTTGATATAAAATGTGAAGTTGTTCGTTGTTCGTATATGTTGATAATATTGTATATGTTTATATATATGCATGTGATTATAATGATGTCTTGACTTACTTATGTTGCACTTAGTGGGATAGCCGCGTGATCCTACCAGTACACTGCCGTTATGTACTGATAATGCACTTGCTCTTATTTTTGTTGAGTACAAGGCATCTTCAAGCGGCTACTGACAGACCTCGCTTAGGAGATCAGTGGTCGTCGTTCGAATTCAAGGGTGAGCCAATTCTTTCGGGCTGCCAAGGGTTCTCTTTCGTCTATGTCCACCATTTTCGGACTTAGACATTTGTTCTAGTTAGTGGATTAGTTCATTATATTGGGGTTGCATCCCTTCTTGTTTAGACTTGGTTCATTGTTAGATGTTTTGGTACATTGACTTTCAGGTTCTAGGTTATTTCTTCTGCATTGTTTAGTACTTGTTAGACTGTTGTTGGAGTTTATGGGAACTCCCTATTTATTTCCTTAGTATTTAACTTGCTTCCGTAACTTAAATGTCTTAGTTTTTAGATTAGTTGCTTGGTTTGGGTTATAGTAGTGGTTTGCCCATCGGAGGATTAGTGTGGGTGAAATTCACGACAGTCTGGGTCGTGACAATACTTAATTCACAAGAGTTCCAACCACCTCCTTTGTCGGAGATTCAATTCTTTTTGGGTAAAAACATATTGAAGACTCTTGTGGTCAGTAAACACATCCACATGTACCCCATAGAGATAGTGTCTCCAAATCTTCAAAGCAAAGACTACGACCGCTAGCTCAAGGTCATGAGTTGGATAATTCTTCTCATGCACCTTGAGTTGTCTCGAGGCATAAGCTATAACCTTACCATGCTGCATGAGGACACAACCCAAACCTACTCAGGAAGCGTCACAATATACTACAAACCCTTCAGTGCCCTCCGGTAAGGTCAGAACCGGAGCGGAGGTGAGCTTATCTTTCAACAATTGGAAGTTCTTTTCACAAGATTCCGACCATTCGAACTTGGACTTCTTTTGAGTTAAGGCCGTTAATGGAGATGCAATAGATGAAAATCCCTCAACAAACCTCCGGTAGTAACCGGCCAAACCCAAAAAGCTTCGGATGTCGGAAGGACTCAAAGGTC
>JAJOOS010081806.1:0-13158 GCA_029582725.1 Solanum chiquidenum | reverse complement strand
CGGCTACAAGTATATCAAGGATAACAACCCAAATACATTGCTTCTAAGCTTTAAGGAAACATGTCGTAAGTAGGGAATAGCCTTAACATACCTTTTTCGCTAAATTCGCGTGGCCTAACGACTTTTACTCATAACTCCCTCGATACTACAACAAGGTAGGACCATAATCAACACACAAAATAAAAGATACCAAGACAATATGATAAAAGATATGTATTTCCGTCGCAAATTGATGTTTGCTGCTTATAAAAGTTAAAGTCGATGAAAGAAGGGTCTTAACTCGATCTTAGGTTCGTAATACGCCTCAAAACCTTCAAATATGTTCAAACCCTTGCTGTCCCAACACTAAAGTGTGATATGCTACGTAATCGATAAAACAAATTATACCACGATGATGAGCCTAACGCGTAGAACAACTTTCGTCAAGGACTTAAGTCGAGAAAATCTATACTTCACTTGATCCTAGAAATGGATTTCTCTAATTTCTCTGGTTTTTAGCTTTAAAATGAATAAAAAGGTCGAAGAAGAAGATATATGTAACATTCCACCGACTTAGGGACCCACCTCACGTGCCTGCTTGCGCTGTCCCACAGAAACGCAAATATCTCTCTATTCTGAAGTCGTATGAACGAATGGTTTGATGCATTGGAAACTAGAATCGTAGACCTTCGATTCGATAGGTCTTGGGCACTATAACTCTTAATAGATTGGGAGAAAATGTCCGACACATTTGACCTAAATTTCAGACAAATCTTTAAAAAGGAATTTACGGTAACTTTCGCCAACTTTTATTTTGCCACTTACCTAACTTCAAAACTTGAGATACAACACTTGAACACTTAAAATATCACATAACACATCATTCATAATTTATTACCCACCCTCCTGGTCTTTCCACGAAGATATGAGTCAATTTATACGTTTCAAAAAGTCGGGATGTTACACAACATAACTCTGAAATGTATGTAAAAATACAAAAACTTATCTATAAAAAAATACAATAACTTTTGTGGGAGTTTCTCTAATCGGCAACCATCATATAAGAGCTATAGTAATGATATAGCGATCTACCTCACGCTGTCAGCGCATCCTATACCCGACCAAATGTATAGGACCTGAACTACTAAGTGGATTTACTAGTCTATTGTGAAAAGAGTTCATCTAAAAAGTATGACCCTTTTCTACCCATGGTGGCTACATGGCTTTATGGAGACGTGAGTTATCTGAACTCATGCTCGCCCCCAATTCGATGCTCAATACTTCTCCCAAAATATACTAGCTCTTTATGTTTTAAAAGCATGCTTATTTCTCTTATATGAGATTAGTGCTCAAAAACTTAGCTCAAAGGCTATCTTGGAAATCTCAGTTTCCCTTCTTGCTTCATTTAGAATGCAATTTCTCTTTTCTGAAAACTAGCCCGTAGGCTCTTTGGAAATATTAGTTTTCGTTCTTATTAAAATGTGAAACATTTTTAAATCTATTTGGGAATACATAGTCCCCATATACTTCTTTGAAGAGAATATCTTCAACTTTACATCTTTACTGGACTCAAAACTTAAGTCTTAAACACAAAGTTAAAATATTTGTGAAAGACTTTTGTAAACTTTAAGAACTTATCTTAACTAAACTCTTGACTTCTCTTGACTTTGACCTTAACTGCTCTTGACTTGACTCTTAACTGATCCTGGAATTGAATTATGGATTCAAGGATTTTGATTTGTGATTGAAAAGATCTCATGTTGTTAAAGAATGATTCTGGATAGCTAAACATGAAAAAAAACCAAAAATCAATATTTGAAGGTGGGTCTTCGACAAAGAGACATATTTAATTTTTGGTTTCGAAAATCTCTTTTGAGGCAGAAGCGCCGTGACAGCTCCGCGACACGAAACAAAAATTCCCAAATCTGGGAACCCTCTCTGTGACGCGCCATCACCCTAGATTTCGTCCGACGAAATTTCTTCTTCATTTCCTAACCCCAATTCGCCTAAATTCGATTCTTTTTCTCAAATTACTTTTAGATACAGATACCAAGAACCTAACTCGAAACGACTTCAAGATGCGACCTAATGAATTTAGAAACTTCCCAACTCGGTCAAATTCAATAATAACATAAAAAACAAGAATAGGTATTCAAGAACTTTCAATTTTCAAACTCTTTTAGAACGAATCCATGCTAAAATAAATATGTTTGGCACATGGGAGAACGATCCCAACGTTATGGAAGCCTCACATACCTGGTAGAAGTAAATCCTTGGCGAAACACCAACTTTCTTAATCGATCTTGATGAATTTACCCTTTTCTTCTTCTTCTTTTCTCTTCTCCTTTCTCCTTAGCCCTAGCGTAAAATCCCAAATTCTAAAATTGACTAAAATTTGATTTGACCCATATTAAACTCCTAAAAATGGATTAAAATAATAGGGCAATGAAAATACTAAAATACCCCTTAAAATTCTGGATTGGACATTTCCTAAACCAACAGCCTAACTTCCAAATGGGATAACTCACTCATACGAATTCGGAATCGTGCAAACTTGGCGGCATTGGAAATATCATTCCAAGAGCTTTCTTAAAGTAATTACGGTTGTTTGAAGTTGACCAAAAACTCACTTTAACTTACTTAAAAATTCTAGATTTCCTTATTCTTTCCAAAAGTAACTATTTCCAGATTTTAAACTTCTTTCTAGTTCTTTCTAGTTGCGAGATGTTACATCAAGCTTGTATTTGAGGTAGGTGATGGTTGTGATTCTATGATTGTGTGATGTATGTTTGTTCTTGCTTCATTATGATACATGTATGTATGCAAATGTTGCATTATTGATCACACTTGTTGTAATTGAGGATAATTGAATAATTGTATTCCATGAATGACCTCTTGTTGTATGATTGTGAGGATATACTTGTGTTTGTGATTGTGATGTGTGAAAGGGATCGGATTGCCACATTTCGACATAAATATGGGATCGGTTGCCACGTTCCGGCATAACTAACTGGGATCGGTTGCCACGTTTCGGCATAAATATGGGATCAGTTGCCACGTTCCGACATAACTAACTTGGATCAGATTGCCACATTTCGGCATAATTATGGGATCAGTTGCCACGTTCCGCCATAAATATGGGATCAGATTGCCACGTTCTGGCATGCTAACTATTTGGGTTTGGGTTCCATGAGAGGACCATTGAATTGGGTCCCGTAAGAGGACCATTGAATTGTGTTGTGTATCTACTTGTGATGAGTTCGTTCATATCTAATGATGATTGATATTGGAAGACGGTATGTTTGTCTAAATTGATATAACTGTGAGAATCGTGAAGTTGTTCATTGTTCGTATATGTTGATGTTATTGTATATGTTCGATATATGCATGTAATTATAATGTTGTATTGACTAATGTATGTTACACTTAGTGGGATAGTCGTGTGATCTTACCAGTAGACGGTGGTTGTGTACTGATACTGCATTTGCTCTTAATTTTGTTGAGTACAAGATATCTTCTGGCGGCTATTGACAGACCTTGTTTAGGAGATCAGTGATCGCCTATTCGAATTCAAGGGTGAGCTAGTTCTTTCGGGCTGCCTTGAGTTCTCTTTTTGTCTAGTCCATCATATTCGGACCTAGACTAGTTCATTAGACGATTTTCTCGTTTAGATTTATGAATCTTGTTAGAGTTTTGGTACATTGACTTTCAGGTTCTAGGGATAGAATTTCCGCATTAGTTTGGTTAGTTATTTGTTTAAACCTTGGACTTTATGGAAACTCTATATAATTTCTGCATTTAAACGTGCTTCCGTATCTTTAAATGCCTTGGTTTTCATAAAATTTGTTAGTTTGGGTTGGAGTAATAGTTCTCCCACTGGATGGTTAGTGTGGGTGCCAATCACGACGGTCTGGGTCGTGAAAAACTCACTCCAGGAGCTTTGATTAAGAATAAAACGGACATTCATTACAATCATTGACTAGAATTATTTATCAAATAGTACTATTTTTTTAGTATTGTAATGATTCATATTTCTTTAGAGTAAAAATATGTAACATCTCGCAAATTGAAATAACTAGGAAGAAGCTTAAATTTGGATATAGTCATTTTTGGGAAGAATTAAAATCTGGAAATTTAGTTAAGTTAGCAAAAGTGAGTTTTTGGTCAAATTCAAACAGCCATAACTCCAATCTCAGGAGGAGTTAGGAGCAGCTCTTGATATGGTTGGAAAGCTCTTGGAATGATCTTTCCAACGCTGCCAAGTTTGGGCAATTCTGAGTTCAGATGAGTGAGTTATGCCCTTTGGAAGTTGGGCTGTTGGAATAAGAAAAGTTCAATTCAGATTTTTAAGGGGTAGTTTGGTCTTTTCCTTACCCAACTTAATTAATTCATTTTTGGTAATAATTTTAGGGGAAAAACTGACTGGTTTCAGTTTACGCTTTTGAGAAATAGAGTTAGGGCTTTTGGAGAAAGAACGCAACAGAAAGGAGAAGAGGAAAAGCAAAATTCGCCAAAGAATTGATCCTACAAGATATGTGAGTCTCTCATAGTGTCGGGTACATTCACCCACGCGCCAAGCATGTTTAATTCAGTGAAATTCGTCCTAGAAGAGTTGGAAAATTAATGTTCTTGACAAATATTCTTGAATTCGAATGTTGTTAGCGAATAAGGACGAATTGAGAAGTTTATGAGATCCTTATATTGAGTTTAGGGTTGCTTTGAGTTAGTTTCTTGAGTATACATGCTGAGCATCGGGGTTTAAAACAAAATTGAGGAATATAATCGAATTTAGGTGGATTGAGGCTGAAAAAAGAAGAAGGAAAAAGTCGGAAAACTTACATGAAATAAGTCCGCGTCGCGGACTTAATCCCTTTGTGAACAAAAATCTGCTTCGCATTGCAGAGAGGACGCGGACTCCACTGTCCCAAAATTTAATTTCGCGAGTATTTATTTAAGAGTATCTCCACGTCGCGGACTTGTTCCAATACGGTGATTTTGTAACTTTCCTCAACTTTAGCTATTTGAAATCATTCCTAAACATCAAGAGACCTTTCCTATCACAAATCATAATCCTTGAATCTATAAGTCAATTCAAGGAAAGTTAAGAGTCGATTCAAGTGAAGTCATCAAAATTTTCAAGGGTCTTTTACAAATGTTTTAATTTTATTTTAAGACTTAAGTTTCAAGTTAAGTAAAGAGTAAAAAGTTGAGTTCATTTCGCAAAAAGCTATTAGGGAACTAAGTATTCCCAAAGAGTTTATAAATGTTTTCACATTTGAGCAAAAAATGGGAACATCGATTCCAAGAGAACTTTTAAGCTAAGTTTTGAGTAGTTATCTCAAACCAGAGAAGAAGTTGTTTTAAAAACATATGAGCTAAGCATATTTTGGGAGTAGTATTGAGCACCGATATGGGGACGCGAGTTCATATTAACTTAAGCCCCCATAAACCATGTAGCCATCATGGGCAGAAAAAGGGTCATACTTTTTAGAAGATTCCTTAGTGATTTTTAGCATAGACTAGTAGATCCACTTAGTAGTTCAGGTTCTATACCGATGGCAAGGTATCAGACGGTCCTTGGCAACGTGAGGTAAAACGTTGTACCATCACTTAGGCTCATAGTGATGGTTGTCGGTTAGAGAAACTCCCACAGAAGTAATTGTATTTTTATATACATCAGTTGTTCTATTTTACATGTATCTCAGATTTATGTTGTATCCTTGTATATACACAGAGTTGACATCATGTTTTTAAACAACTTTTCTTTATATTGCACTTGTTTTAGACTGCTTTATATTGAAATGAGTTCAGTTAAGTATTCATGAGTTGAGAAGAGCCGAGGTAAGTGTTTCCTTCATAATATCTTTCGAGCCTATGTTTGTTAGCATTTCAATTCGTATACTCGTACATTCAATGTACTGATGCCAGTTGGCCTGCATCGTCTTATGATGCAGACGCATGTAACTAGGATCAGCATCCAATGCCTCGTTGATCCATCTTGAGCATTCAGAGTCTGTTGGTGATCCTTCTTGCATTCCGGAGGACTCTTCTATTCGCTTTCTAGTTTAGTTCATTAGGATGTTGTGGGGTTGTCCCAACATCCATCTCAGTTGTTTTAAAGGCTTCATAATTAGTTAGTAGTCAGATGTCTTTACATTATTATTTCATATGTTGAGACTTGAGTTGCCATTTTGGCCAAGTTGAATATTGACTATTAAACATTCTGAGTCATTTCACTAAAGTTACTTGAGTAAGTTCTTTTGATCATTGTAATCATGCTTAAAGTCTTCTGCTGAGTTAAGTAAGCTAGGCCAAGGTTTCGCTTAGGGCCAGCAATGGTCTTCGAGTGCCAGTCCCGCCCAGGGTGTAGGCTCGGGGTGTGACAAATTTGGTATTAGAGCACAGAGTTCAAGAGTCCTAGGGAGTCTATGAAGCCGTGTCTGTAGAGTCCTAGTTATCGGTGTGAAGTGTGCCACATCTATAATTAGAAGGCTACAACATTTAAGAAATTCTTCACTTCATTCATATCCATCTCGTGCGTTAGAGTTTATCTCTAAAAAAAATTCCCTCTAATTCGTGCTTGTGCGTGTTTCAGATAACCATGCCTCCACGAAGAGCTGTCAAAGGTTATCCTGTGAGGCGCAATGTTGAGGAACAAGAGTTACCCAATGCACCTGAAGTGCAACCTCAAGGAGAAGTCACCAATACTGAGTTTTGTGAGGCTATCCGAATGTTGAGCCAAGCTGTGACTAACCAGATCGGGCAGCAAAGAGGACCTCGACAAGAAGAGGCTGACACTTCAAGGATTCGTGAGTTCTTGAGGATGAATCCTCCAAGTTTCACTGGTTCGGGCACTGCAGAGGATCCAGATAACTTCATTGAGGAACTGAAGAAGGTGTTCGAGGTGATGCATGTTACTGATACTGTGAGAGTTCAGCTAGCTGCATATCAAGTGAAAGATGTTGTTAGGACTTGGTTTGATCAGTGAAAAGGGGGTAGAGCTGAGGATGCACCACCTGCAAGTTGAGCATGTTTTGAAGAGGCTATCTTGGGGTGTTTCTTTCCCCGAGAAATAAAAGAGGCTAAGGTACATGAGTTCCTTACACTTAAGGAGGATTCTCTAAGTGTTCATGAATATAGGTTGAAGTTCACCTAACTATCCCGTTATGCTCCGGAGATGGTTAAGGACATGATGAGTAGAATAAGCTTGTTTGTTGCTGGGTTGGGTCGTCTATCCAGCAAAGAGGGCAGGGCATCGATGTTGATAGGTGACATGGACATATCAAAGTTGATGGTTTATGTGCAACAGGTGGAGGAAGAGAAGCTGAGAGATAAGGAATAATTCAGAAATTAGAAAGCAAAGACAGGGAATGAGTCTAGGCAGCAGAAGGGTAGTGTGAATCGTCCGTCCTTTCAGAAGCAAAAAGGACATGCACCATCATCTGCTAGTGCACCTGCACCCAGAAACAAAGGTGAGTATAATGGTCAGAATTCGCAGAACTTCAGAGCTAGACCAACACAGTCTCAAGGTAGTGTGGCACAAGGAGGTAATTGGGCTCCTGTATGTGGTGGGTGTGGTAGAAACTACTCAGGTAAGTGTCGTGATGGCCAGACATGTTGTTTCAAGTGTGGGCAAGAGGTACACTTCATGAAAGAGTGTCTTAATAATAAGCAAGGTAGTGGAAATCTGGGCAATAGAGCCCAGTCCTCATCAGTTGCTCCACCAGACAGGGTTGCACCTAAATGAGCTACTTCCGGTACTGGCGGAGGAGCAAACCGCCTCTATGCAATCACTAGTCGCCAAGAGCAGGAGAACTCTCCAGATGTTGTCACTGGTATGATTCGAGTTTTTGACTTTACTGTTTATGACTTTCTAGATCCAGGAACGAGTTTATCTTTTATAACTCCTTTTGTTGCTATGAACTTTGATGTTCTTCCTGAGCAACTTAGTGAACCATTCAGTGTCTCTACGCCTGTTGGTGAGTCTATTATAGTAGATAGAGTGTATCGTGATTGTCCCATCTCCGTCAATCATAAGAGTACCATGGCTAACTTAATTATGCTAGACATGGTAGATTTTGATGTCATTCTTAGTATGGACTGGCTTCATGCCTGTAATGCATCTATAGATTGTAGAACTCGAGTTGTCAAATTTTAGATTCCTAATGAGCCAGTCATAGAGTGGAGTAGTAGTTCAACAGTGCCTAAGGGTTGTTTCATTTCGTACCTTAAGGCGAGAAAATTAGTTTCGAAGGGTTGTATTTATCACTTAGTCCGAGTTAATGACTCAAGTGTTGAGGTACCTCTCATTCAGTCAGTTCTTATAGTAAAAGAGTTTCCAAAAGTCTTCCCTGATGATCTACCCGGAGTTCCTCCTAAGAGAGAAATAGACTTCGATATAGACATCATTCCAGATACTCGTCATATCTCTATTCCGCCATACAAAATGGCACCAACAGAGTTGAAAGAGTTGAAAGAGCAATTAAATGATCTATTAAATAAGGGCTTCATTCGACCAAGTGTCTCACCTTGGGGGGATCCGATCTTGTTTGTGAGAAAGAAACATGGTTCCCTTAGGATGTGTATAGACTACTGTCAGTTGAATAAGGTAGCCATCAAGAATAAGTATCCTCTTCCAAGAATTGATGATCTTTCTTATCAGCTTCAGGGTGCTTTCTATTTCTCAAAAATTGACCTCAGATCAGGCAATCATCAATTAAGAGTAAATGAATGTGATATTCGAAAGACAGTTTTCAGAACCAGATATGGCCATTATGAGTTTTTGGTCATGTCCTTTGGTTGGACCAATGCACCAGCAACATTCATGGACCTTATGAATAGAGTCTTCAAACCTTATTTAGATATGTTTGTTATCGTCTTCATTGATGACATACTAATCTATTCAAGGAATGTAGATGATCATGCTAGCCATCTCAGAATAGTTCTTCAGACTTTGAAAGATAAGGAGTTGTATGCCAAGTTCTCTAAGTGTGAGTTTTGGCTTGAGTTTATGGCATTCTTGGGCCACATAGTTTCTGGTGATGGGATTAAAGTTGATACTCAGAAAATTGAGGCAGTGCAGAATTGGCCTAGACCCACATCTCCAACTGATATCAGGAGTTTCTTGGGTTTGGCTGGTTATTATAGAAGGTTTGTAGAAGGGTTTTCATCCATTTCATCCCCTTTGACGAAGTTGACTAAGAAAACAGTGAAATTTCAATGGTCTGAAGCTTCTGAGAAAAGCTTTCAGGAATTGAAAAAGAGGTTGACTATTGCCCCAGTTTTGACCTTACCAGAAGGTACTCAAGGTTTTGTGATGTATTGTGATGCATCTAGAGTTGGTCTGGGTTGTGTCTTAATGCAGAATGACAAAGTTATAGCTTATGCCTCCAGACAGTTGAAAGTTCATGAGAGGAATTATCCAACCCATGATCTAGAGTTGGCTGCTGTAGTTTTCGCTTTGAAGATATGGCGCCATTATTTGTATGGTGTTCATGTGGATGTGTTCACCGATCACAAGAGCCTTCAATATGTGTTCACTCAGAAGGAGCTCAATCTCAGACAGAGAAGGTGGTTAGAATTACTCAAGGACTACGACATGAGTATTCTTTACCACCTAGGTAAGGCTAATATTGTTGTTGATTCCTTAAGCAGGTTGTCTATGGGTAGCACCGCCCATGTTGAAGAAGGGAAGAGAGAGTTAGCCAAAGATGTGCACATACTTGCATACCTAGGAGTCAGACTTATGGATTCCACAGAAGGAGGAATAGTGGTGACGAACGGGGTGAATTATCACTAGTGTCAGAAGTGAAAGAAAAGCAAGACCAAGATCCCATTTTGCTAGACTTAAAGGCAAATGTTCATAAGCAAAGAGTATTAGCTTTTGAACAAGGGGGAAATGGTGTATTGAAATATCAAGGTAGATTGTGTGTATCAATGGTGGATGAACTTCAAGAGAGGATCATGGAGGAAGCCCATAGCTCAAGATATTCCATTCATCCAGGTTCCACACATGTATCACGATTTGAGAGAAGTGTATTGGTGAAATGGCATGAAGAAGGGGATTACAGAGTTTGTTGCTAAGTGTTCAAATTGCCAGCAAGTGAAAGTTGAGCACCAAAGGCTAGGTGGTTTGGCGCAGACTATAAAACTCCCAGAATGGAAGTGGGAGATGATTAATATGGATTTCATCACAGGTTTGCCAAGGTCTCGCAGACAACATGATTCTATTTGGGTGATTGTCGACAGAATGACAAAATCAACCCGCTTTTTGCCGGTAAAAACTACCCATTCGGTAGAAGATTATGCTAAGCTATATATTCAAGAAGTGGTAAGACTCCATGGAGTTCCCGTCTCCATTATTTCAGATAGAGGTGCACAATTTACTGCACAGTTTTGGAAATCTTTCCAGAAAGGTTTGGGTTCGAAGGTGAATTTAAGTACTACCTTTCATCCTCATATAGATTAGCAAGCAGAGCATACCATTCAGACCTTAGAAGATATGTTGAGGGACTGCGTGATTGATTTCAAGAGAAATTGGGATGATCACCTGCCTCTCATAAAGTTTGCTTACAACAATAGTTATCATTCTAGCATCCAGATGCCTTCTTATGAAGCTCTTTATGGGAGAAGATGCAGATCTCCTATTGGATGGTTTGAAGTTGGTGAAGCAGGGTTGATAGGACCATATTTAGTCCATCAAGCTATGGAGAAGGTTAAAGTGATTCAAGAAAGGTTGAAAACGGCACAGAGTCGTCAGAAATCCTACACAGATGTTAGGAGAAGGCCATTAGAGTTCGAAGTAGATGATTAGGTTTATTTGAAGGTTTCACCCATTAAGGGTGTCATGAGGTTTGGTAGGAAGGGGAAACTTATTCCCCGGTATATTGGACCTTATCGCATAGCCAAGAGGATTGACAATGTAGCTTACGAGTTGGAGCTACCACATGAATTAGCGGCGGTTCATCCGGTATTTCACATCTCTATGTTGAGGAAGTGCATGGGAGATCTTTCATTGATAGTGCAAATTGAAAATGTTGAGATTAAGGATAATTTATCTTATGAGGAGATTCCGGTCCAGATTTTAGATCGCCAAGTTCGCAAGTTGAGAACAAAGGAGGTTGCGTCAGTCAAAGTCCTTTGGAGGAACCAATTTGTTGAAGAAGTTACTTGCGAAGCTGAAGATGATATAAAGAAGAGATATCCACATCTCTTTAAATCCAGATAAAATGTTGACCAAGGTATTAATTCTCTTCTTAGAACTCTTTAAATTATGAGTGAACATGTTGTGTGGGCATTTGCATGTTGGGGTGTTGGAACTAGATGTTACCACCCTTAGCTTAGTGGAAATAATCTCATTCGAGGACGAATGATCCCAAAGGGGAGATATTGTAACATCTCGCAAATTGAAATAACTAGGAAGAAGCTTAAATTTGGATATAGTCATTTTTGGGAAGAATTAAAATCTGGGAATTTAGTTTAAGTTAGCAAAAGTGAGTTTTTGGTCAAATTCAAACGGCCATAACTCCTAGCTCAGGAGGATTTAGGATCAGATCTTTATATGGTTGGAAAGATCTTGGAATAATCTTTCCAACGCTGCCAAGTTTGGGCAATTCCGAGTTTGGATGATTGAATTATGCCCTTTGGAAGTTGGGCTGTTGGAATAAGGAAAGTTCAATTCAGATTTTTAAGGGATAGTTTGGTCTTTTCCTTACCCAACTTGATTAATTCATTTATGGTAATAATTTTAGGGGCTAAAACTAACAGGGTTCAGTTTACTCTTTTGAGAAATAGAGTTAGGTCTTTTGGAGAAAGAATGCAAGAGAAAGGGGAAGAGGAAAATCAAGATTCGCCAAGGAATTGATCCTACAAGGTATGTGAATCTCTCATAGCGTTGGGTTCATTAACCCACGCGCCAAGCATGTTTAATTCAGTGAAATTCGTCCTAGAAGAGTTGGAAAATTGATGTTCTTGACAAATATTCTTGAATTCGAATGTTGTTAGCGAATTAGGACGAATTGAGAAGTTTATGAAATCCTTATATTGAGTTTAGGGTTGCTTGAGTTAGTTTCTTGAGTATACATGTTGGGCATCGAGGTTTAAAACAAAATTGAGGAAGATAATCGAATTTAGGTGGATCGAGGCTGAAAAACGAAGAAGGAAAAAGTCGGACAGCTTAGATGAAACAAGTTCGCGTCGCGGACTTGTTCCCCGTGTGAACAAAAAATTGTTTCGCATTGCGGAGAGGACGCGGACTCCACTGTCCCAAAATTTAATTTCGCGAGTATTTATTTAGGAGTATCTCCGCGTCGCGGACTTGTTCCAAGACGGTGATTTCATAACTTTCCTCAAGTTTAGCTATTTGAAATCATTCCTAAACATCAAGAGACATTTCCTATCACAAATCATAATCCTTGAATCTATAAGTCAATTCAAGTGAAGTCATCAAAGTTTTCAAGGGTCTTTTACAAATATTTTAATTTTATTTTAAGACTTAAGTTTCAAGTTAAGTAAAGAATAAAGAGTTGAGTTCATTTCTTAAAAAGTTATTAGGGAACTAAGTATTCCCAAAGAGTTTATAAATGTTTTCACATTTGAGCAAGAAAAGGGAACATCGATTCCAAGAGAGCTTTTAAGCTAAGTTTTGAGTAATTATCTCAAATCAGAGAAGAAGTTGTTTTAAAAACATATGAGCTAAGCATATTTTGGGAGTAGTATTGAGCACCGATATGGAGACGCGAGTTCATATTAACTTAAGCCCCCATAAACCATGTAGCCATCATGGGCAGAAAAAGGGTCATACTTTTTAAAAGATTCCTTAGTGATTTTTAGCATAGATTAGTGGATCCACTTAGTAGTTCAGGTTCTATACCGATGGCAAGGTATCAGACGGTCCTTGGCAACGTGAGGTAAAACGTTGTACCATCACTTAGGCTCATAGTGATGGTTGTCGGTTAGAGAAACTCCCACAGAAGTAATTGTATTTTTATATACATCAGTTGTTCTATTTTACATGTATCTCAGATTTATGTTGTATCCTTGTATATACACAGAGTTGACATCATGTTTTTAAACAACTTTTCTTTATATTGCACTTGTTTTAGACTGCTTTATATTGAAATGAGTTCAGTTAAGTATTCATGAGTTGAGAAGAGCCGAGGTAAGTGTTTCCTTCATAAT
>JAJOOS010081805.1:0-16177 GCA_029582725.1 Solanum chiquidenum | reverse complement strand
AGGGAGGGGCTGCAGTGGTGAACCACGGACCACCAGCACGGGCCGTGGTCTGACCTACGGTCCGTGGATGGTGACCGTAAGTTGCACCTGCAACTTCTCGAAATCTGTATTTTTGGTCTGTTTCAGATACGGGGTGTTACAGCGCTGAAACGGTTGTTGATTGGAAAATATGGGCAACCCTATGGGTGAAGTCATGAATGTGTTCATCTTTGTGAATGTGAGAGTCATATGTATTATACCCTGGAAACTAGTATGTTGAACTAGAGAGTTCTAGAGCATTTCATAAGAGTTTTAGAGTGTGGTATGAGGATTAAATATCACAAAAATGATTCCCGTACTTATAATGAGGGTTTTAGGGTTAGGGCGTGAAGGTACAACCCCTCAAGGACCACCCAAGGGGTCCTTGAGGAGGACCGTTAAAACAGCCCAAAAGCTGTCAAATTTGGCAGCACCTGCGCTTGCCACCTACTGGCTGTAGGTGGACCCACGCCCTGTGGGTTGGGATCGTGGGTCAAAGCCTGCATCCACCTGTAAAATTTAGCTACAGTACCAAACCTACGAGTGTGCAGTACGGGAAGTAGACCCACCCACGGTCCATGGGTGGTGGTTTCGTGAGTATGAGCAGATTTTCAACTTTTGTTTTTAACTTAGGGGTTTGGGGGTTAATTAGTAATTAGTTAGGGGTTAAGGGAGGTGGGTTAGTTATTTATTAAACCACCTATATAAGCGTAATAGACCCCTAAACTAAATCAATTAACTCATTCTTCAAAGAACCGAAATTCCTTCCAACAAATTCTCTCTCTAAAAGTGAAGAAGAAGAAGAAGAGAACAGAGTAGGGAAGATTTTCCTCCATTGATGAAATCTTCATTAGGACTTTGAATTAAGGTATGTTATCTTATTCATCTATGGGTTATTCCACCCATAGAGCCCCTTAGGTTTTCCTCTAATTATGAAGTCAAAATCCCAATTCTAGCTAGGGTTTTCTTCTACATTGTGGGTAGGGTTTAGGTATGATTCCAATCTAGTGGATAATACCTAATTATGATTTTATTAACATTGAATTATGATATTATGATGAATTCATGTGGTTTCTATGGTTAACCCTAGTCTATTTGATGAATTTGATATTTTGTGGGTTTATGCCATTAGAGGTGATATTGAAGGTTCGTAGGTAATCTTCTGAAATCAATGTCACGTGTAGCAATTGTTCAATGTTAGGAACATATAATAATGAATTGAACTAGACTTTATTGAATATGAGGGATCATGATTTGTAAGATGAAATTGAACCTTTATGATCAATTGTGACTAGAATTACCTAGTAATGAAGGATGTGATTAGAATACCTTGAAATCTAAGTATAATGAATCTAATAAGAAGTAAATCTTTGAGTATAAGGCTTGTAGTCATGAATGTTGATCACTACGGTTTTGAGAGTATAGACAATGTGATGATCTAGATGTGCTAAGGCTTTGAGAGTAAAGTCTAAATGAGAACATAAGCTTAAATGGATAGAGTTATGGTGGAATATATTTTCCTACCTAATCTACCTAATAAATGCTTGAATATGTGAAGTTATAGATTCACTTGATTCATGAGGATACCAATGTCTAATGTAGAATTCTAGATGTGGTATTATGCATGAATATAGCATAACATGAAAGGTTCTCTCACATTGAATGATTCAAGGTTGAAAAGTTTTATCACCTAAAATGAATCTATGTCCTAGGACTATAAAATGTGATGAGGCTTGTGATGATTCCCCTAAATGACCTTTACATGATAGGAATGTGTGGTGAGTTCCCTTACTCCTAATTAGTTTTTCATGGGGAGTGTGAGCTGATTACCTTTCATATATGTGTGACTCCCAAGGCAATCAGTGAATACCCATTAGCCTTTAGTTTGATCATGGAGGCTTTTACCTATGATCCTTATGTGATGATGTGGAGGCAAATACCTATATTACACAATAAAATTGATATGGAGGCGAATACCTATATCGCCTTAAAATGGACATGGAGGCGAATACCTATGATTCATTAACTTGTATGACTTGTGGAGACTCCCCTTGTCTTTATGATTAATTAGTATGTGTGACTAGAGGTGATTACCCTTGTTTGTATGATTCCATGATATATATGGCTTGAGATGATTCCCCTTGTCCTTCATGATGAACTAAACATGTATGACTTTAGGTGATTCCCTTTGCATTTATGAACATGAGCATGGCTAGTTTGGATTGTAGCTTGGTAGGGCTCTCCAATACATGCATGACTAGTGGTGAATCTATTTGTCCTTATGATGTTAAGAGATGATGAACATGAATGATGTACCTAAAGTGCCTAGCTTAGCATGGGTAGGATTATGTGGTCTTGTTCATGCATGGCACAAGCTTGCCTGAAGGTGACTCATGAGGTGTTTCTCTTATATGACGTATGCTTAGATAGGATTTTGCTATAGTTGCCTTCCTTGACATGATATGTTTGACTAAAGGTGACAGTTCCCTTGTCTATATGAAGTAAAGCTAATAATGAGACCAAAGTAGGGTAAATATGACTGTGATGAATTCAAGATTATGCTTAGTGTCAAGGGTGGTATGGGATGCCTTTCATACATTGCACAAGTGTGCTTTGATGTTACTTAGGAGTATGGTGCCCTTATGGTAGAAAAGCTTAAGACTTTACCATGCATATAGGCTATGATTAAGATGACCAAAAAGGGATACTTGGCTTGGGTGGTATTATGGGATGTTATTCATGCATTACACAAGTATGAATTTAGGTTACTTGAGAGTAGTTCTATTAGGGTATAAATTACTAAGAGTCAAATGATGCTTATGATGGAGACTTTGCTTATTATGATGATATTGTCTCTGATGATTATGGTTCATGTTGCATGAAGTATTCATATGATTTTGGATTATGTCTTATGTTGGCTAACCCTTATCTTATTCTCTAATGGTATTATGCTAGCTAACAGATTTAGTACATTTTGTACTAACACATACTTTGCCGACATTCTAATCAAATGTAGGGTTTCGGAGATTGAGTTCCCTTCTTGATAATAGGTTTATAAGTAGCAAAGGAGTTGAAGACTTGGTAAATCCTCATAGCTTCGAGGACAAACCCATTGTTGTTTTATGTCTTTTATTTTATGTTTTTGAGACTATTGTATGTGCTTTGTCCCAACAGTTTTATTCTAAAGTTGTATTAGAGGGTTTGAGTCAACCTATAAAAAGACTTCCGCTTGATTTTCGATTGTGAAAAGTTTTAAATTTTCCACTCTTTTCTATTATCTTATGTTCATGATATATTAAGGGCTTGTATGAGACTCCTTCCGGGTCAAGTACGCCGTGTTACTTCTAAGGTATACTCCTGGGTTGTGACAAACTTGGTAATCAGAGCAAAATGTTTAGAATGGTTCTAGGATTGTCTTAAACCACGTCTAGTAGAGTCTTGTTCATAAATGTGAATCACTAGATTTAGAAATATGAGTCTATTGGATGTTTAGGAAGTATCACTTCTTTATTCTCTAAGTCATACCATAGAGTTTGGCTTTAGTAGGTTCTTCTCCTAATTTGCGCCCTACGTTTTTCAAGGAATGGCAAATACAAAGGCTAATGCTAGGAGAAATGAGGAAGGAAATGTGGATCAAGAGGTTCCTCTCAAAGTTCCACCCCAAGATCTTCCTCAAGCTCCAATTGATCCTATAGTGGAGAATGTTCCTCATGCAGAGTTTAGGTCCTCTATGCAATTGTTGGCTCCAACTATGACATCTCAAGCCAATAGGGATATTTGACCCATGTGAATCCCGTAGCCTTAAGAGTGAGGGAGTTTATTAAGATGAAACTTCCGGAGTTTTATGACTCCAAGGTGGAGGAAGACCCTAAGGATTTTGTAGATGAGTTGTGTAAGATTCTTGATATCATGGGGGTGACTTTGGTAGAGAAAGTGGAGTTAGCCGCTTACCAATTGAAAGAGGTAGCTCAAATATGGTATGGTAAATGGAAATGGAGTAGTCCGATAGAAGTGGTTCCCATATAGTGGGAGGTGTTTGAAAAGGCATTCATTGATAGGTTCTTTCCCCTAGAATGGAGGGAGGCAAAGATGTAAGATTTTATTAACCTTGACCAAGGTAGTATGAGTGGTCACGAGTACTCTCTAAAGTTCACTCAACTCTCCAAGTATGCTTCAATTTTGTGGAGGATTCAAGGGCTAGGATGAATCATTTCATGATGGGAGTGTACGAATTAGTAAGAAAGGAATGTCGTATGGCAATGCTTATTGACGATTTGGATATCTCACGTCTTATGGTTTTTTCCCAACAAATTGGGGAGTCCAAACTTGAGGTAGAATTTTGGAAGAAAAAGAGGTCTAGATTTGATGGTGATGAGTCTGATGTACATGGTCGCCCTAGGTTTAGAAAAAAACTCCCAGGGCAAGGTCCTTCAAGTTCTCTAAAGTTTAACCAAAAGAGGGTGTCTAACTCCAAGTCTTAAGAAGATGGTAGTGAAATTATATTACTGGGTATAGTAATGGTGATAGAAGGCATGAGGGTGAATGCTTAGCGGGCTCTAATGTTTGTTTTATTTATGGTGAGTTGGGCCACAAGATAAGGCATTGCCCTAAGGTTGCTAGAAATGAAGAGGATAGTCGTCGTAGGTCCCAACCCTACCCTTCCTCCGATCCAACTGGTTTGGGTGGGAAGGCTCCAAAGAAGAATAGATCTTAAGCTCTTCAATCTAGAGGTGATTAAGAGTGACCTCCTTATGTTGATACCGGTATGTGTTACATGATTTATCAAGATTCCGGTGTTACTTGTCTTTTATTACTTGATAGATTTGATATGATTGACTTTGATGTTGTCATTAGTATGAATGGGTTGCACTATGGTTATGTTTAGTTCATGGTAGATTCCGACCTAGTGAGATATGTTGATAGATTTGATTAATGGGGTGTTACAGTAATGCCTAGATGTGTTGAGTGACTACACCACTCTAAGAAGGGTAGGAGTGTAATTCACCATGTTTTAGAATCACCTTGTGTGTTGGATGAGAAAACTTAGTGATGACTTGCTCTGACCTTAAAATTGAAAGAAGTGATGCTTAAAAGAGTTTGTATAGGCTTGCTTCAAAGGGGGAGATAACGTGCTTAGATAGCAAGGTCGTTGAGTATCCTTGATGTTCATGAGTTTGGTTGCTTGAAATTCTCACCTTGAGAGGTGTAGTGTGTATGAGAAGTTTAGTCCCAGTTTGTTAGGCTCAAGTGAGATCTTAAGTGGTGTTGGTAAAGTTTCTTCTGAGCTAGAGTTGCTTAAGGAGAACCTCTCTAATTTAGAAGTACCGGTAGAGATCTTAGACCGACAACTTAAGAAATAGAAGAACACGGAAGTTGTTCCATGAAGGGGTAAGGAGTGTTCTTTAGTAAGGAATTTGGTTAAGAGTGCTACTTTGGAGGCCAAGGGCTAATGAGTTGTCCCAATGTCCTCATCCTTTTTCTTCCATTCCTATTCTAGCTTGAGATGATATGTTCCTCTCAGTTGTGTTTTGTGTTGGAGTCATGTGTGTTTTATGTGTTGCCATGATTTCCTGATATGCATGTTCATGTAAATTCTTAGGTCTTGTTAGAAATGACGTATATGCATTATTTTACTCATGTTGTAGTGCATTTGAGTAGATTTGCATATAGTCTTCATGAGATGAATATATGAGCATGCCTTAGATTCGGAGTTGAACGATTCATCCTTGAATAAATTATTTTTGAGAGTAAATTGCATTTAGGTTCCATGAGTGTGTGTTGAGCATGTTTTAGCTAGGAGATGTTAGTTCCTCTTTGGAAATGAGTGGATATAAAATTTCATGCATTTTGGGTTGGTAGAAGTAGTTCCTACTCCCTTGTGTTGCATTGAATGTGTTTAGGTTGGAATTGAAGTTTCTTCCTTGATTGTGTGCATTTATATATAGTACATGCATGATGGGCGGCTAGTTTAGAGTTGTGACTTTAAAGAAATGTTTAGAATCATCATTCGAGGACGAATGATCCCAAGGGGGAGATATTATTACGCCACGGAAACTAGTAAGTTGAACTAGAGAGTTCTAGAGCTTTTCGTAAGAGTTTTAGAGTGTGGTATGAGGATTAAAAATCACAAAAATGATTCCCGTACTTAGAATGAGGGTTTTAGGGTTAGGGTGTCAAGGTACGACCCCCCAAGGACAAACCAAGGTGTCCTTGAGGAGGACCCTTAAAATAGCCCGAAAGCTGTCAAATTTGGCAGCACCTACACTTGCCTCCTACTGGCCGTAGGTGGATCCACGCCCTATGGGTTGGGGTCGCAGGTAAAGGCCTGCATCAACCTGCAAAATTTAGCCACAGTACCACACCTACGAGTGTGCAGTATGGGCAGTAGACCCACCCACGGTCGGTGGGTGGGGGTTTAGTGAGTGTGAGCAGATTTTCAACTTTTCTTTTAAAGTTAGGGGTTTGGGGGTTAATTAGTAATTAGTTAGGCGTTAAGGGAGGTCGGTAAGTTAGTTATTAAACCACATATATAAGCCTAATAGACTTCTAAACTAAATCAATTAACTCATTCTTGAAAGAACCCAAATTCCCTCCAAGAAATTCTCTCTCTAGAAGTGAAGAAGAAAAAGAAGAAAAGAAGAGAGCAAGGCAGATTTTCCTCCATTTATGCAAGATTTATTAGGGATTTGAATTAAGGTATGTTATATTATTCAACTTTGGTTTCTTGCACCCATAGACCCCCCTAGGTTTTCCCCCAATTGTGAAGTCAAAAACCCAATTCTAGCTAGGGTTTCCTTCTACATTGTGGGTAGGGTTTAGGTATGATTCCAATCTAGTGGGTAATGCCTAATTATGATTTTATTAGCATTGAATTATGATATTATGGTGAATTCATGTGATTTCTATGGTTAACCCTAGTCTAATGATGAATTTGATATTTTGTGGGTTTTGCCATTAGAGGTGAAATTGAATGTTCGTAGGTGATCTTCTTAAATCAATGTCATGTTTAGTAATTGTTCAAGTTTAGGAACATATAATCATGAATTGAACTAGACTTTATTGAATATGAGGGAGCATGACTTGTAAAGATGAAGTTGAACCTTTATGATCAATTATGACTAGAATCACCTAGTAATGAAGGATGTGATTAGAATACGTTGAAATCTAGGTATAAAGAAGCTAATGAGAAGTAAAGCTTTAAGTATAAGGCTTGTAGTCATGAATGTTGATCACTAGAGTTTTGAGAGTAAAGCCAATGTGATGATTTAGATGTGCTAAGACTTTGAAAGTAAAGTCTAAATTAGAATAGAAGCTTAAATGGATAGAGTTATGGTGGAAGATATTTGCCTACCTAATCTATCTAATAAATTCTTGAATATTTGAAGTGATAGATTCACTTGAGTCATGAGGAAACCAATGTCTAATGTAGAATTCTAGATATGGTATTATGCATGAATATAGCATGATATGAAAGGTTCTTTCACATATAATGATTCTAGGTTGAAAGGTTCTCTCACCTAAAATGAATGTAAGTCCTAGGAATATAAAATGTGATGAGGCTTGTGGTGATTCCCCTGAATGACCTTTACATGATAGGAATGTGTGTTGAGTTACCTTTACCATTGCTTGTATGATTCCATGATTTATATGGCTTGAGGTTATTGCCCTTGCCATTCATGATTAACTAAACATGTATGCCTTGAGGTGATTACCCTTGCATTTATGAACATGAGCATCTTGGTAGGGCTCTCCAATACATGCATGACTAGTGGTGACTCACCTTGTCTTTATGATGCTAAGAGATGATTAACTTGAATGATGTACCTTAAGAGTCTAACTTAGCATGGGTAGGATTATGGGGTCTTGTTCATGCATGGCACAAGCTTGCCTTAAGCTGACTCATGAGGTGGTTCTTTTATATGATGTAATTTCAGATAGAATTGTGCTATAGTTGCCTTTATTGACATGATATGATTGACCAAAGGTAATAGTTCCCTTGTCTTTATGAAGTAAGCTAATAATGAGACCAAAGTAGGGTAAATATGACTGTGATGCTTCAAGGTTATGCTTAATATTAAGGGTAGTATGGGATGCCTTTCATACATTTCACAAGTGTGCTTTGAGGTTACTTAGGAGTATTGTGCCCTTATCGTAGAAAAGCTTAAGACTTGACCATGCATATAGGCTATGATTAAGATGCCCAAAAAGGGATACTTGGCTTGGGTGGTATTATGGTATGCTATTCATGCATTTCACAAGTATGCTTTTAGGTTACTTGAGAGTAGTTCTATTACGGTATAAATGACTAAGAGTCAAATGACGCTTATATAATGGTTATGATGGAGCCTTTGCTTATTATGATGATAATGTCTCTTATGCTTATGGTTCATGTTGCATGAAGTATTTCATATGATTTTGGATTTTGTCTTATGTTGTCTAACCCTTATCTTATGCTCTTATAGTATTATGCTATCTAACATATTTACTACATTTTGTACTAACGCATACTTTACCTACATTCTAATCAAATTTAGGTTTTCGGAGATTGAGTTCCAATCTTAAAGATAGGTTTCTAAGGAGCAAAGGAATTGAAGATCCTAGGTGAGTCCTCATAGCTTCGAGGACAAACCCATTGTTCCTTTATGTCTTTTCTTTCATGTTTTTCAGACTATTGTATGGGATGTGTCCCAAGAGTTTTATTCTAAAGTTGTATTTGGTTATTGAATTGTATCATTATCTATGCCTTAATTATGGTAAATTATTGGTGAGTTGATGATTTGTGATCATGGCCTTGAAAGGGCAAGTTATGGCCAAATTACTTGTTGTAATAGAATAGTCCTTGAGCTATTAATCCACCTGAAAGGTGGAGGTGTTTAATTACTATGTATGCTTATGAAGTGCAGTATATCTGTGTGATTACTATTAATGTATTATGATCACGTTTAGAAGATAATTGTATGAATGATGAAGATTATGTGGAAGGTTATTCTCACATGCTCACACACACTCATGAATGAATAATGAATGAAGTTCTATGATAATGTTAATGATGCTGAGTGTATTGAAAGGCTATTCTCATTT
This sequence comes from Solanum chiquidenum, assembly GCA_029582725.1. Taxonomy (NCBI): domain Eukaryota; kingdom Viridiplantae; phylum Streptophyta; class Magnoliopsida; order Solanales; family Solanaceae; genus Solanum; species Solanum chiquidenum. The sequence goes on along the minus strand of JAJOOS010081805.1, from coordinate 7,078 downwards.
GTACTCTAATGAATGTTAATGAATTAATGTGGAAGGACTTTCACACAATAAGGCGATTCTTAGGTGAAAGGCTATTCTCATCTTTGAATCTTTGAGATTTCCAATGAATGAATGAATGTTGGGTTTGGGATGGAGGCTCATCCGGGAGTTGAGGTGGAGTGTCTAGTAAAAATCTCTTATCCCATAATATAATAATGTAATGAATATAATGTACTCCGTGGGGAATAATGCTAAGCACCGAGTGGATATGAATTGAGATCGATGCTCATCCGGGAGTTGAGGTGGGGTATCTAGTATCAATCTCTTGAGATGGATGCTCATCCGTGAGTTGAGGCGGGGTATCTAGTAGCAATCTCCCTATCTCATAACTATTTGCCCACATAGGTCTAGCTAGTGGATCCACTTAAGCTAAAAAACAATGGTCCTAAGTAAGAATCCCTTATCCGGTGAGGGTGATACCGGGATTCCATGAATTGGTCACATGGTTTATGTAGGTGAAGGCTTACCCCCACAAAGAATGTTAATGAACTATGGTTTTTAAGACACACTACTTAGTGAGGGTGGTGGTATGGGACACCATCTATGCATTGCACAAGTAGGCTTTGAGAGAGGTTGTGGTGTGTTCTTTTGTAATGTTAAGTGTAATGAATGTTCTCTTATGATGATGTTAATGAGAATGTTGGCTAAATGTCTAATGAATGAAGGTGCTCTTAATGTAATGAAGTTAATGAAGAATTTTGACTCTTATATGCTTAAATGAAAATATGCATGTTATAGTTGGTTTGTATTATGAGTTGCTTCCTTGTCATCACTTAATGATTATGAATGTGCCTTGCCTATGCTAACTTCAAAAGAGTACTTGTTGTGAGTAGTAGTATGGGATGCTACTTGCACATTGCACAAGTACGACTTAGAGTTATCTTAGGTGATGGTCCTTATGTGAAAATATGACTTGTATGTTGGTTGTAACTTACATTATGATTCTTTTATCAATGTTCATAAAGTTTTAGCAAAAAGGTATATATCATGACTTTCAAACAAAGATGTCCGTTTTAAGCATGTTTTTGAATGTCTATCGTACTTAGTACTTTATGTGCTAACCCATTCTTCTATGTTTTTACTACAAGTGTAGGTTCCGGAAAGTAATTTTGCATTGCTCTAGTGAAGCTTGGATTAGATTTCTCCAAGACATTTTGGGTATTGTCATAGATCGAGGACAAGTGTTTAGAAGTTTCTTTCCTTTTCATGTAATAGACTACTTTAGATTTTTATTTTAAAGGGGTGTGTCCCTATTTTTGTTCAAGAATGTGTCTAAGATGGCCATGTGAGATAAAGAGTTCCGCTTGCGTTTACATATTTTTTAATGTCATATTGTATGGTTTAAAATTAAAACAATTTAATTCCGTACTATTTGTATTTTACATATGCAATGAATGAGCTAAGAGAGCTTGTATAAGATCCTTTCGGGGTCGAGTACGTCGTGTCGCATCCGAGGTCTTGACTCGGGTCATCAAAAACATGGTATCAGAGCACAAAATTTTGGGAATGGTTTTTAGGTTGATGTCTCACAAGTCACGTCTGGTAGAGTCTTGTTCATCGGTGTGAGTCGCGACACATCTTTGAGCGAGAGGCTATAGGACATTATAAAGTTACGCTTCTTTCGTATTCTTGAAGTCGTGCCTTAGAGTTTAGCTCTATAAGTGTATTTTTTTCTAATCCTTCTCTTGTGTTTATAGGAGATGAATACAAGAAGGACGCCCGCAAGGAGAGTGGAAGAGGAGAATATGAATGAGGGAGTTCCTCCCCAAGGTCCTCAAGGTGGCCAAGTTCCTCAAGAGAATGAAGTTCCGATGGATCCCCCGACCATAACCAATGAAGATATTAGGTCGGTTTTTCTAACCTTGGCCCAAGCCATGACGGCTCAAGTTAATGGAGATATGGGGCCTAGGTTGAGTGCTAATGAGAGTACCATGGCCTCACGATTGAGAGACTTTGTGAGGATGAATCCGCCTATTTTTCTTGGCTCTAAAGTGGGAGAGGATCCCCAAGAATACTTGGATGAAGTATATAAGATATCAATGTTATGGGGGTATCTTCTAGAGAGAAAATGGAGTTGGCTTCCTATCAATTGAAAGATGTGGTCCAAGTGTGGTTCACTCAACGGAAAAGAAATAGGCCTATAGAAGAGGGTCCTATAGAATGGAAGGAGTTTAGGAAAGCTTTCCTTGGTAGGTAGTTTCCCCTTGAGAAGAGGGACGTTAAGGTGGAGTACTTTATAAACCTTAGGCAAGGGAGCATGAGTGTGGAGGAGTATGGAGGAGTATTCCTTGAAGTTTACCCTATTGTCTAAGTATCCTCTATCTTTGGGGTCCAACCCTAGAGGTGAGATTAGTCACTTTGTGACCGGTGTATCTGACCTTCTTAAGGAAGAGTGTCGTACGACGATGCTTTATGATGATATGAAATTTTCTAGACTCATTGTATATGCTCAATCTATTGAGGAGTCCAAACTTGAGAGGAAGAGTAGAGATATGAAGAGGTCTAGGTCCGATGAACAAAGTCAACCAAGGTCCAAAAAGAGGTTGTCCAACCAATATTCTTCAATGGCGAACAAGGATAGGCTGTCTAACTCTAATTCTCAAGGAGGAAATGGAAGTGGTACTTCTTTTGAGAGGCCTAGATGTGCCAACTGTGAGAAATAATATTTGGGTAAGTGTCTTGCTGGCACGGATGGGTGCTTTGGGTGTGGAAAGAAGGGTCATAAGATGAGAGATTGCCCAACACTCTCAGTAAAAGGAAGGGAGGATAAACAAGCTTCTCTTAAAGTCCCGGATCTTGATGTTCCATAATGGAACCGTGTCTATACTCTTCAAGCTAACAAGGACAAAGGAGCTAATCCGGATGAAGGTACCGGTAAGTGATAGTTCCTTATGATAATGAATGTCTTGTTAAGATTCTTATGTTGAATAGTAAAATTGTTGAGAGTTTTGATATCCTTATCTCTTTCCTTCTATTCTTATTCAATCTTGAGACCAAGAATTCCTTGTAGCTTGTTTCATGTTTTGGAGCCATGTATGATTATGAGTTTCCATGGTCTCCTTATGATATGCATATCTTGATGCAAGTTATGTTTAAATGAGAAAATGAGTTTATATGAACTATGTTCCTCTTGTTGATACGCATTTGGTATGAGTTGTCTATATGCTTCATGAGGTTAAAGGTTGAACATGCCTAAATGTGTTTTTATTGAGATTTACATAATGTGCTTAATGATGTTGTGATGAGAAGGAAGTTCCTCTAACGAAATGAGAAATATTGAAATTATGTTGCATAATGAGTTTGTAGATGTAGTTCCTACCTTCTTGTTTTACTTTGAGCTTATTGATGTGGAGTTGAGGTTTCCTTCCAGTTTTGTGCAATTATTTTTTATGTTGCATGCATGATGGGCTGCTAGTCTTGAATAGTTAACCCCTTAATGTGTTTAAAGTGTCATTCAAGGACGAATGTTTCTAAGTAGGGATAATATAACGACCCCTAAAATGAATAAGTGAAACTAGAGCCTAACTGGTGAGTGTGTGAGTTTGTAATGAGGTTTGAGGTGGTTTGATGTTTTCCCGAGCTATGTCTGAGGGGTTTAGGGGTTAAACGTCAAGGTACGACTCTGCAAGGACTACCCTAGGGGTCTTTGAGGAGGACCCTTAGACTAACCCTAAGGCTGCCCCATAATGAGTTTTGTTGCAAAAATGTGGTGACCTACGGAATGGGTCCACGCCCCGTAGGTCCATCCATGCCCAGTGGATGGCTTCCGTAGTTCAAGGGCCCATGAACCAAGCTGCAGCCCCAGACCACGGACCAACATCACGGTCCATTAGTGGACTTACAGTCCGTGAGTCTAGGGCGTGAGTTAGAGTTGTGTTTGTTGTCTTGGTTTGGCCTAGCTAGGGGTGGATTGTTTAATTCACCCCAAGTATTTATTAGTTGGGGCATAGTTATTTTAAGTTATTTATGGTATTTTAAGAGTATTAAAAGTATTACACTCTATTTTTCATCTCATTACTTCAAAACCCAAAATCAAAACCTCCCCCCCTCCTCCAAAAGCTCTCTCTAGAAACCTCCATTGGAGATGAAGACTTCAAGCTCTCAAGGTTAAATATTCAAGGTTTTCAAAGAATTTTCATGGGGAATCAATAGCAAGGTATGATATTCTTGAGCCTTGTCTAACTTTTCGTTCAAGGAGCCAATTCATAGGGGATTAAAAGTTATAAAAAATCTAAGGTTTTACTCAATCTCATGAGTTCTTTCATCAAACATTTTCAAATGGTTTCTACTGACAAATTATGATTGTATTAGTGTTTAATTGATGATTTATGATGAAAATAATCTATGAACCCATGAATTCTCTCAATTCCTAAATTGTGCCATTATGAAGTGCGTTTGATGATTGTGAAAGCTTATGAATGGAATTTTTCTAAATTAATTTGGGTTATTGAATTGTATCATTATCTATGCCTTAATTATGGTAAATTATTGGTGAGTTGATTATTTGTGATCATGGCCTTGAAAGGGCAAGTTATGACTAAATTACTGGTTGTAATAGAATTGTTCTTGAGCTATTGATCCACTTGAAATATGGAGTTGTTTAATTACTATGTATACTTATTAAGTGAAGTATATCTGTGTGATTACTATAGATGTATTATGATCATGTTTATAAGGCAATTGTATGAATGATGATAATTATGTAAAAGGTTATTCTCGCATGCTCACACACACTCATGAATGACTAATGAATGAAGTTCTATGATAATGTTAATGATGATGAGTGTATTGAAAATCTATTCTCAATAGTACTCTAGTGAATGATAATGACTTGTTGTGAAAGGATTTTTTCACAATAAGGGGATTCTTAGGTGAAAGGCTTTTCTCATCTTTGAATATATGGGCTTTCCAGTGAATGAATGAATGTTGGGTTTGGGATGGATGCTTATCCGGGAGTTGAAGTGGAGTGTCTAGTAACAATCTCTTATCCCATAATGAACTAATGTAATGAATGTAATGTACTCCGTGGGTAATAATGCTAAGCACCGAGTGGATATGAATTGAGATGGATGCTCATCTAGGAGTTGAGGCGGGGTATCTAGTAACAATCTCTTGAGATGGATGCTCATCCGTGAGTTTAGGCGGGCTATCTAGTACCAATCTCCCTACCCAATAACTATGTGCCCACATAGGTCTAGATAGCGGATCCACTAAAGCAAAAAAAACAATGGTCCTACCTTAGGCAGGTAGGAATCCCTTATCCAGTGAGGGTTACACCGGGATTCCATGAATTGCTCACATGGTCTATGTCGGTTAAGGATTACCCCCATAAAGAAGGTTAATAAACTATGGCTTCTTAAGAATGCACAACTTAGTGTGGGTGGTGGTATGGGATGCCATCTATCCATTGCACAAGTAGGCTTTGAGAGCGATTGTGTTATGTTCCTTTATAATGTTAAGTGTAATGAATGTGCTCTAATGATGATGTTAATGAGAATGTTGGCTAAATTTCTAATAAATAAAGGTGCTCTTAATTTAATGAAGTTAATGAAGAATGTTGACTCTTATATGCTTAAATGAAAAGATGCATGCTATACTTAGTTTGTATTATCAGTTACTACCCTTGCCTATGGTGACTTCAAAGGAGTACTTGGTGTGGGTAGTAGTATGAGATGCTAGATGCATATTGCACAAGTACCACTTAGATTTGTCTTAGATGATGGTCCTTATGTGAAACTATGACTTCTATGTTGGTTGCGACTTATATTATGTCTCTTTTATCAATGTTCATAAAGTTTTACTAAAAAGGTATATATCATCACTTTCAAACAAAAATGTATGTTTTATGCATGTTTTTGCATGGCTATCATACTTAGTACTTTATCTGCTAACTCATTCTTCTATGTTTTTACTACAACTGTAGGTTCCGAGAAGTAATTTTGCATTGCTCTAGTGAACCTTGCATTAGAGTTCTCCAAGATATTTTGGGCATGTTCTCATAGATCGAGGACAAGCGTTTAGAAGTTTCTTTCATTTTCATGTAAAATTCTACTTTTGATTTCTATTTTAAAGGGGCGTCTGCCTATTTTTGTTGAAGATTGTGTCTAAGATGAACATGTGAGATGTGGACCTCCGCTTGCGTTTAAATGTTTTTGAATGTTAGATTGTATGGTTTTAAATAAAAAGTTTAAAATTCCATACTATTTATATTACCTATGCAATGAATGAGTTAAGAGGCTTGTATAAGACCCCTTCGGGGTTGATTACGTCGTGTCACATTCGTGGTCTTGACTCGGGTCGTGACACACATGATATCAGAGCATAAGGTTTTGGGAATGATTTTTAGGTTAATGTCTCAGCAGCCACATCTACTAGAGTCTTGTTCATCGGTGTTAGTCGCGAGATATCTATGAGTCAAAGGCTATAGTACTTTAGAAAGTTAAACTTCTTTCATATTCTTGAAGTCGTGCCTTAGAGTTTAGCTCTATAAGTGTCTTTTTCCTAATCCTTCTCTTGTGTTTATAGGACATTAATACTAGAAGGACGCCCACAAGGAGAGTGGAAGAGGAGAATGTGAATGAGGGAGTTCCTCCAAAAGGTCCTCAAGGTGGCCAGGTTCCTCAAGAGAATGAAGCTCCGGTGGATCCCTCGGCCATGACCAATGAAGAGATTAGGTCAGCTTTTCTAACCTTAGCCCAAGCCATGATTTCTCAAGTTAACCGAGATGTGTGTCCTAGGGTGAATACTAATGAGAGTACCATAGCCTCAAGGTTGAGAGACTTTGTGATGATGAATCCTTCTATTTTTCATGGCTCTATAGTGGGAGAGGATCCCCAAGAATTCTTGGATGAAGTATATAAGATAGTCAATGCTATAGGGCTATCTTCTAGGGAGAGAGTGGAGTTAGATTCCTATCAATTGAAAGATATGGCCCAAGTGTGGTTAACTTAATGGAAAAGCACTAGGCCTATAGAAGTGGGTCCAATAGAATGGGAGAAGTTTAAGAGAGCTTTCCTTGGTAGGTATTGTCCCCGTGAGA
>JAJOOS010081802.1:0-14245 GCA_029582725.1 Solanum chiquidenum | reverse complement strand
AAAAAAAAAACGAGTTTGTTTTTAAAAATTATTTTCAACTTCAAAAATTTATTTTTTCACCCCTACACTTGACCCCCGCACCCACCCACTCACCTACCAGCCCCCCACCCCAAAAAAAATTAAGTTTGTTTTTAAAAAATATTTTCAATTTCAAAAATTATTTTCTGCTCTAGTATAAATAAAAGATATTTCTCAAAAATATTTTTCATTCATAAATCAAACGCTAAAAATCTTTTCCGAAAAATCTTTTCTAGTCACCAACCAAACATGAGAAAATAAGTTGAAAATCAACTTGTTTTCCAGGAAAACATTTTCCTTCATACCAAACACACCCTAAGGGTAAAATAGATATTTTATAGTGAAATTGTTACTTAATATAGAAATGTGTCATTCTTTTTTAGACTGACTAAAAAGAAAAATAAGTCATATAAATTAAAACAGATGGAGTAATAATTTACTACATAAATTAAATCATTTTTTTCAAAATGGAGACATATACCACTTGTGATAATACAACAACTACAATATATAACCAATAATATAGCAATGGAGAAGGGACAAAAATATCTCTTGAATTGATACAAAATTAATTTTCGTCTGCTTTTCTGTCTTTAATGACGTTAAACATTTGACTTGCATTAGAGGGGAACGAAAAGCAAGGGGGGCGGGAGGTGGGGGGCGGAATATTTTAAGTAGTTGTTATCTTTTAAAAAGTATTTTTTCCGTTTATAGTCACTACTCACTAGGTGGGAGTAGGGTCACAATATTATATTGGAGTTGATATCTCATAGTATATGATTTATAATATGAATACTTAACTACTAATAATGTACTACATAAATTAAATCATTTTAAAAAAAATAGAGACATATGCCACTTGTGATAATACAACTAATAATGTACTGCATAAATTAAATCATTTTTTTAAAATAGAGACATATACCACTTGTGATAATACAACAACTACAATATATAACCAATAATATAGCAACGGAGAAGCTTTCGGTTTTTAATGACGTTAAACATTTGACCTGCATTAGAGGGGGAACAAAAAGCAAGGGGGGCGGGGGACGGGGGGCGGAATATTTTAGTTGTTATCTTTTAAAAAGTACTTTTTTCGCTTATAGTCATTAGGTGGGAGTAGGGTCACAATATGATATTGGAGTTGATATCTCATATATGATTTATAACATGAATACTTAACTACTAATAATTTACTACATAAATTAAATCATTTTTAAAAAAATGGAGACATATACCATTTGTGATAATACAACAACTACAATATATAGCCAATAATATAGCAACGGAGAAGGGCCAAAAATATTCTTAAATTGGTATAAAATTATTTTTCGTTCACTTTTCGGTCTTCAATGACGTTAGCTTTTTGAATTAAAATATCCTTATTTCTATCGACCCACACTCATAAGGTAGAGTGAAAATTTCATACATGACATATATTAGACTAACATTTTCAAGTTATAGCAGTAGAATTAAACTTTCAAGTTGTAACAATAAAAATTTCAGGTTGTAACAGTTTCTTAAAAAAAAAAAATTGTAAAAAATTGTTTTGAAAAAAATAAAATAATTCGTTTTTGAAAAAAAAAGGTAAAAAATCGGAAATAAGTTTGTTAATTAAATTTGAATTGACGGAAGATAATTACTAATTAGCATAAATTAAGAAAATTCAAACTAATTAAGAATATTTAGTTTCCTTATTTCACTCTAATTTGTTAAAATTAATTAAAAATTCTGATTTCATCCATTTTCTTCCATGTTTTACTCTCTTCGATTTTTTTCCAGAAATCTTGTCACTCTCATCTAATTCATATTCATTTTTATTCAATAATCTTTATTTTCTGGATGGCTTCTTATTAGTATTAATAAAACATGGTGGTAGATGGGATCCTTCAGGTTAGTGTTCTTTGCGATTTTTTATTTGTATTGTAATACAAACCAAACGTTCAAAAAAATTATGAACAATGATTTTGGAAAAAAAAATATTCAGATTTTATTTGTGAATAATAGTTTTAATTATGGCGTTTTTTATATGAATATTCATTTTTGAAATTACATAAAATTTGTTTGAAATTGATATAGATTTTTGTTTGAACATTCATTTTTTTTGTATGTTTCTGGTTAAAAAATTACATAAAATTTATTTGAATTTGGTTTATTGGTTATACCATGTTGGTACGATTTTAGAATTATATTTGAATGAATTTCGTATATTATTTGTCTAATAAATGACAATTAATAGTTAAAAGTGGTATTATTTTGATATTATAGTGGCATGATTCTGCTGTGAAAAAGTGACGACTTATGTCATGAAATATGTATAATTTTGGCATGAAATATGTATGAAAAATGTGCATAATAATTATATGAAATTTGTATACTAATTTCAGATTTTTTTGTTGTGTATAATAATTTGAATTATGGCGTTTTTTTTAAAAATGTCTAATGTTATATTTTGGTATGAACATTGAATTTTTTCATTATTTGTCTGACGCATTTTTTTTGGTATATTTTTGGTTAAAAAAATAGATAATTTTTTCTTTGGAATTTGTATACTTATAGTACCAAGCATGTATGACAACCGATAATGTTTTGGTATATTTTTAGTTTGATTGGATTTTTTTTTTGGCATTATATTGTAATGAATTTTGAGAATAATAATGTAATGAATTTGGTATACTGTTTATTAAAGAAATGACAATTAATATTTCTAAGTTGGAATTATTTTGGTATTCTAGTGGTATGATCCTGGTATGAATAATTGATAACTTTTGGCATGAAATAGGTAAGAAATGTGTGAATAAGAATTGTATGAAATTTGTATACTGATATAACATATGTGTTTTTACTTATGTATTTTGTAATAACATATGAAATTGTTTTAAAATAACTTATGTATTTTTACTTTTGTATGAATTTTGTAAGCATAAAAATGGTATGAAATTTGTATATTGATATAGCATATGTATAAAAGTTATTTGTACTTTTGTATGATATAATATTGACACAATAATTTATGATGAAATAGAAAAATATGCAATTCAAAAAGTGTCGGAGCAGAAATTATTGTCGCCTGGTTCAAAAAGAACTGTAGGGAGACCACAACTTGTAAATGGTTTGCTGATGTGAAATTCAAGAGGTCTAAGATTACGTGCAGTACATGTCGTCGGGGAACACAATAGGAAGACATGTTCAAATTACCCTTCTGAAAAAAAGACATAATTTATTTTGATTTTGATTTGATTGTTTTATTGTGGCAAACTCATGTTTTGATTTATTTTGTCTTTTAAGTTAATGAATTATAATTTCAGAATATTTATTACGTGTGCTAGTTAATCATTTATGTATTCAGTGTTTTTCAAATGTATACTCAAAAAATAGGTAATGTTTGTATGCGATTGATATTGACTGAAAAAATTAAGTCAAATCTTAGTATGAAATTGGTATACATTTGGTATCCAACTAACGTCCCAGTGGTAAATTTAAAAAATAACAACATATAATTGAGATTTCAACTGAAATAGCCAACGTAAAACTAGTTAATATTGTATCCAATTTGTATAAATTTAGTATTGAATTGATATCCCATTGAAAAATTGAAAAATCAACATGTGGTTGAGATTTCAATCAAATTAGACAACTGAAACAAGTTAATGTTGTATTCAATTGGTATCCAACAGATATCCCACTTGAAAATGAAAACAACAAAATGTAATTGATAATTCAACCAAATTAGACAATCTAAAACAAGTTAATGTTTTATCCAATTTATATACACTTGGTATCCAACTTGAATTTTAGAACAAAGACAAAAAATAAAAATGTATAAAATTAGTATCCAACGGGTATAAATCCGGGAAGAATAAATCTGGTTGTAAAACAATGCATATGATATATTGTTGTAAGAAATTATAGCAAAAGAAATATACATCACCCAAAAATAAAACATGTAATTAAAAGTGTAAACTGCAATAATTTATACAAGTTCTATATTTTCCTCTCTCTTCAATTTATATTCCGTATTCAAGTGTACTTTTTTTTATCATATTTAAGCTAAAACTTAAGAAATCCTTATTAAAGATTTTATGATCTCATATTATCTACATATATCAACAAATTTCATAATTAAATATACTTATTTCACCAACAAAACAGTATTTTAGATATAGAAAAACACATCAAAATCAAGTTCAAAACTTAAGTAAAACGGTTTTTTTTCCTCAAGAAATCAAGTTTTAGATTAATAAAATAAAAAACGAAATCAAATTTTCAAAATATAGAATTCTTAATTCTAAAAAAATCAGATAAAAAAAATAATATCAAAATTTAAAATAAAAAAAACATCAAGAAAGCAAAAAAAATAGATTAAAGAGAGCGAAAATTACATGTTAAAATATACGGTGATAAATTTATTTTTAAAAAAAAATTAAAGGCCCCAATAGTCATTAATAAATAAAAGTTATTTGAATAAGTTAAAAAATCCCTTAAAAGGTGTAATAGATAATTGCAAATTGATTCTCTCTCATTAATATTATTTCTCTCACCTATTAATTATATAAAAGGAACTGCAATCAATATAATTAAATAATTAATATTATAAAAATATAAAAAGATTAATTATTTAATAAAGTAAATTTTAATTGATTTTTAAATAAAGTTAAATTTAATTGATATGTTATAACCCGTAATCAAACTGTTATAAGTAAAGGTGCATTTTAGGCCCTTCTCCTCTAAAGCAAAATATTCTTTTTTTTCTTTTCCCACTATTTAATTAGTCTCTCCAAGGCATATGAACCATTTTTTAAATATATTTTTGCAGATATTGGCAGTGGACATTAACAGAGAAAACTACGAAATTGGTCTTCCCATAATCGAAAAAGCCGGTGTGTCACACAAGATTGATTTTAGAGAAGGCCTTGCTTTGCCTCTTCTTGATCAATTACTTGAAGATGTGAGTTTCATTTCATCCGATCTTAAAAATTTTTCGTAAAAATAATCACTCGTGTCTAGTTATATATAATAAAAGAGAGGTTATGCTCAGAGAGAGTTCGCGCTGAAGCAGATACGTCTTTGTCGATGTGCTTGCTTTAGTGTGTTTCGAAAAAAAAATTAAAATTTTATTTCTTTTGTTCTACTTTATTTAATTAGTGTATAATTTTTTTTGAAATTATGAAATTCGTTTTAGCTATGACTTTTAGCGTGTTTCAGATTATCCGCTTTAGCTATCACTTTCAGTGTGTTTCAGAATTTCTTTTTAAGGAAATACTATTTTGTTCTACTTTAGTTTAATTAGTGTATAATTTTTTTGAAATTATGGAATCCGTTTTAGCTATGACTTTTCCGTTGACGTGCCTGCTTCAGCGTGTTGCAATTTTTTTTATTTCTTTTGTTCTACTTTAATTTGATTAGTGTATAATTTTTTTGAAATTATGGAATCCATTTTAGCTATGACTTTCAGCGTGTTTCAATTTTTTTTTTAAATACTTTTTTTTGTTTTACTTTAATTTAATTGGTGTATAGTTTTTTTGAAATTATGAAATCCGTATTAGCTATAGATTCTTTTGATATGTTGTTGGTTCTATAAATCTTCCATTTAAATGAACAATAATTTGCAAACAATTAGAAAATGAATAATTTAGATATTGGTTTTGAGGTAGATTCTGAAGAGATGAATATCATGAGATTCATCTTGTTTCTATTCTACTTAGGAGGGAATAATTGTGTCAACATTTTTTCAAGGACTCTTCTTTAAAATGCTTTCCGCAGTTGAAAGTTAATGCATAGAGATTTGAGTGTTTCTCAAAAAGGAAAAATAAGGATTTGTATAGCTTTCCTTTTGATTTGTTTCATTCGTGTGAATGTCAATCTTTATTTGCTAATGAAATTTAGTTGACTCTCAAAATTCTATTGTGCCTCATAAAATGGGATTGAAAAAGTAACATATATTATTTGAAAATTACCTAAAAATCACAATAATAATCAACTTAAAATATTTAAAAGACATAAAAAAAATTGGTTTAACTCTAGAACATAGAAAGTTACATATGTTATTAAAAAGTTAAATAAAAAGTACTATAAATTACAATAATTAATAACTTAAAATATCTACAAGACAAAAAAAAACCTAATTTTGTATTGTTTATGTCACATAAATTAGGATTGCGATGGTTTTAAAAATTTAATTTTGGTTATACATTATAAAATAGTCGTAAAATTATAATGATATATTTTTTTAAAAAAAATAATCGACTGAACCGTTCTATTGATAGCCCCAATGTTACTTCTACTCTATTTATTTTTACTTAAATTAAAAAAGATATGTATCATTTCTACCTTCAATCTCATCGCTACATTTATTTGCTATTTGTAATTGAAATTAGAAAGACAAATGACAAATAAATTTCTATATTAGCTCACTTATGAGCAAAATATATTATAACAATCTCTACTATTTTTTTAACAGTACATAATATTGTAATGATCCGAATCGTCGTTATTTAGGAAAAATAAAAATTTGGGAAAATCTAGACCACTGCCCTGCCAGGGCGGGGTAGAGCCGCTAGGGTGGGGTAAGTTAGCGCCAGAGCGGGATAGGCGAGACAGAATGTAAATAACGCGAATTCTTATTTTCTCCTTCTTCCTAAAATACCTAGATTAGACGTAAATCACCCAGAATCCCTCCAAAAAGCTGCTCCAAGCTTAGGAAAGAAGGAGGAAGAGATTCTAGCGTGAGGATGGCGATATCTTGTGGATTCTTGGTCAAGATCGTCATCATGAGTTCCGAAAACAAGATTCAAAGCCTAAAACTCCGTGCAGCTGCTTGGCGCCCAGATAGGCTAGCACCAACAAAATATGATTAAACCCCCAATTCTACTATTAATTGCTTCATTTATTATTTCATTCTCCTGAAATAATTAGCCTTAATATTTAGTCAACATCAATTTTGAATCACATTTTAATAAAATTATATCGAAAGCAAAGACTATTTAACCTAACAATAAATGATATATATGCTCTAATTTTTGGACGACAGAGATATTAATATTTCAAAAGTATAACGGATGATATTTACATACATTTGTAATAGTTTAAGATATATTTGTCCTTTTTTCCAATATGTTATTATAAAGTTAGTAATACACCTAGCTAAGAAAATAATATTCTTTTTCCCTATTTTGTTGGGTTTTATTGCTACACACACGTGCTCACCAAACAGTCCTCTCTTCCTTAGCAGTTAGCACGCTAGTAATATTTTTTCCATATTCTATATTTATATTAAATCATCGTAAATTACTATTTCTTTTATCTCAATTTATGTGACTTACTTTCTTTTTTAGTCTTTCTATAACATGCAAGTTAAATAATTTTTCAGTTGAACAAACCCAACTCTCAAATTTTAGATAAAGATACGATAAAGCTAACTTTTATGTCAGTTAATTATTTTTATATTTTTGTATAGGCCCGAGGTTGACAGAAATAAATTCAGATCTTTTTGCTCTCGTTATAACAAATTAAGTCATACAATCTGTTTTTGTATCGTAAAGGTATGGTTTGACTATAGAACCTCTTTTTTGCTCTCGTTATAACAAATTAAGCCATACAATCTGTTTTTTTTTATCGTAGAGGTAAAATTTAACTATCCACTTTTGATCTTCTAAGATATATATATATATATATACTACCCTCAGGTTCTCTCACCTGTAGTTTTGCTAGCAAAAAAAAGAAAAACAACAACATATTCCTAAACAATGAGACTAACATGAATATAAATTATCTTATGCTTTGCATTTATCTATTTGTAAATAAAACGATTCTCAATTAAAAAATGTACTTTTTTTCTTACATTGGTTGTACTATATTTGTCTCAAAATATTGTTGCTATTGTTAAAATATTTATCTCAAAATACTTGTCATTTTTAGAAGTTACAATTTTTTTTTATAGTAATTATTTTTGAAGACTATAAATACCTCAATTATAGTACATAAATGGAGTATATATATGTTGGGTTATGACCCATGTTCCAGCCAAATGCTCATTGCCTAATCCTACTTGGATAAATATTGGAAGGCTTAATCCTACTTGGAAAAATATTGAAATTATTCTCTTTATTTGGTTTCCAATTCTATTAGAAAAATGATTGAAATTGTAGTTCTATTTGGAGTTGGTTTTGGCATTATAAGGAAAAATACAACTCTATAAATAGAGGATGGTTTTGAGAGAATTATTCAATTACTCATTATTATTGTCTTTAAAATACAATAGGACATAAGAGAGGTTTTTGAGAGAGCTTTCAACAAGAGAGAAGAGAGAAGAAAAATGGTTCTTTTGTTGTCTTTTTCTCCGATCAACAACCTTCAAATTGCGTTCCCCATTAATTAACCGTTGGATTGAGCTGAAATTTTGACCGAGTATTTATAACATCTTGGTGGTTGATTTGAACGGTGGAGATCGGATTTAAAGGTAAACAAAGATCGTGTTTTAGGTCACAAACAACAGTTGGGTTTGAGTGGTGTTTCTTTCTAATTATCTTTTGTTGGTGTAGCTATTGCCTATTGCTTGTTCTCTTTTGACACTTGTTGTGTAGTCATTAGGAGAATATTTTTAACCCTCTTATTGTTATAGTGAAGCAATTCAGATCTTGTCGATCCCATGAGTGTTACGTTACCTTCGATTTAAGGGGTTTTCCACGATAAACTTGATGTTCTTTATTTTTAGATTTTCATTTTCATCTTTACGTCACAACCATATATATATTCAATGAAAATCAAAGATCATATTTTAAGATATGAATATGATTAAACTAGTCAAACCTCAATTCTAATTAGTATTTTCTCGAAGTATGTGTAAATTAAAGGGAAAAATGTCTGAAATATATTTGAACTTTGGCCGAAATTACTGTTACGATATCGAACTTATGGAAAGGACCTTTTACCCCCTGCACTATTTAATAGTGTATTTTAAAGGTATATATGTGCTCACATGGATATCATAAATATTGCATAATTATAAATAGTAACATGTCCACGTGGTCACATATATACCTTTAAAATACACTATTAAATAGTGCAGGGGTAAAAAGTCCTCCATAAAGTTTGGTATCGTAACATTAATTTCAGCCAAAGTTAAAGTATTTTTCAAACCCTTTTCCCTAAATAAAAAAAACCACAAGTTTAAGTATGTGTAAATAAAAAACACCACAAGTATATTGAAATAGAGGAAGTATAATTTTTCTTCATCTTCCTCAAAAAATAGATATGCAGTCGGGACTCCTAACAAAAAATCTGAAACAACGTAACCCTGATTTGTGTCACTAGATTTTTTTCAAGAAGTCAACCATGTAACATCACTATAATATTCCCAATAAACATTACACAAATTAAGATTGTAGAAACATGAGCTAATTAAGTACATACGAAATGCAATGCACGGTGTGCTTAAAAACCTACATCAATTACAACAACAATAACATAAACAGTATGATTCCATAAATGAGATCTAAGAGGATAATGTTATCCCTATTTTATGGTGATAGAAAAATTATTTCTGATAAACCCTCGGCTCATCAATCGGATTTCTTACCAAATGCTTGAAGTTGATCACCATACAATGTAAAAAGCCTATAATCAGGAACATAATGAGCTCCCATTTTCTTATAGAAATTAAGAGTTTCTTCATTCCAATCAGCCACAAGCCAATCAACCATCCCCATTCCCATTTTCTCAGCTTGCATTGCAACAGCAGAAAACAACAATTTCCCAAACTTCAGCCCTCTATAACACTTCCTCAC
Organism: Solanum chiquidenum; assembly: GCA_029582725.1. Classification (NCBI taxonomy): domain Eukaryota; kingdom Viridiplantae; phylum Streptophyta; class Magnoliopsida; order Solanales; family Solanaceae; genus Solanum; species Solanum chiquidenum. The sequence continues at coordinate 4,439 of JAJOOS010081802.1, read as the reverse complement.
AAACATTTGGTCTAAAAATAATCCAGGTTTCTCAAAAAAACCATTATAGCTAGGATAAACAAGTACATGCCCCGCTACATAAACGTCACAATTATTACTATTATCATGACCATGACCATTAAATTTGGACCTATAGGTCTCGAGTTCGTGGTCCAGGATTTCTAAATTATCAAAATTGCAATTGTTCTTGATAATAGGGACGAAATTCGTAGTAGTATGGTTTGTTTGAGGGAAAGGGTTGGGAGAAATTTCTAAGATGAGGGCTGTTGGAGAGTGAAAAGGTTGATTTGGTGATTTGAATAAATTATTGTAAAGTGATGTTTCTGTGGTAGTGAATATTTGTGATAGGCCATGGTATTCTGCCATTTGTGTTACAAGTTTGTGAAGATTAGGGACGTCTAGTTCTGTTGCTAGACGGATTCTGGCTGAAATTTGGTGGTTGAATAAGGTTGTGTGTTTTTCTTTGGGTTGAAATGAGTTGATGAGACTACTTGTTGAGTATTCCATGAAGAATGAATATGATGATCTTGTTGTTGTTGTTGGTGGTGTTTAATTCTAAAAGATGAGCCAAAAAGTTGGTTTGTGATGATAATAGTGGCTAGTTAGAAAGGGTATTTATAGGTGCAACCGTGCAAGTACTATTTTATTACTTACATAAGATAATTTCATTTGTCTTCTTATGATAATATATTCTTCTTCCGTGACATACTTTACTTTTTAGTAATGTATATTCGAGAAAATATAATATTATTTTTCTATTTTAGTGACGATCTATAATAACAATTCAGTGTAATTTCACAAGAAAAATCTAAAAAAATTAATGTGTATGCAGACCTTTTACCCCTACCTTGAAGAGATACAAAAGTTATTTCCGATAACCTTTAATTTGGTTCAAGTAAAAGTGTTACAAAACAGGGGGAAAAAATGAAAGTAAAGAAGTCTAAGAAAAATATTAATGGAAGTATAATAGATCATATACTAAAAAAAGGAAAAATATGTAACTATAAGAAAATAATGGTGAAATGATGTTACAGATAACATATCGGGAGATTTAATTTTTTAGTTTTTTTATAAAATTATTTATAGCTTTATGTTATGTGTGAAATTTCACTAGGTAAGTTGATGTTATTGTCAATTTTTATGAGAGATTTTCAGTTTTATATATACGAGATTTGAAAATGACAATTTTTTCTTTAATCTTATAAATAGTCATTAAAAAAATTATTTTCACGATCATATCATCTAATATAATATGAAATATCGGTTTCTTTTTATTATTATTACTATTACTATAGTGAATATTGTACCCAAGGAAGTTTGTAAGGTCCAACTATGCGCTTGGCACGATTATAATTTTATGATTAGTAATTTTGATATTATTAATGTTCTAATTTCGGTATCATTTTATTCATAATATTTTAGTAATTTTGATCTAAGCACTAAAATGACATATATGCCTTTTTTTAAAAAAATATTTCTCTATTTATCTAATTTGAATCACAGATATATTTAATATTATACTATTTATATTTCGTTTTTATACCAACAAATTAAATATTTTATCTAGCCATAAAATATACGTATTTATTAAATAATCTTGTTAATATTAATTCCAACAGTATAACTCATTATAATTTATATTATTGACTAGATATGTGAGCCCGTGCCAGACGGGCCCAACATATGTTATTTATTTTATCGTAATGTATGTGACACATAAAATTTAAAAAGCCGTTCATTTTTTGTAGATATCTTTTTAAATAATTAAGTTGCAAATTATTGTGGCCTATTGAATTTACATAATTTTAAAATAATATGTTATTCTCTTGGTTCTAACTTATGTGACACGAATGAAATTTGAGAGTCACTCAATTTTCTTATATGATTTTGAAATATTTTAAGTCGTGATTTATAGTATTTTACGTAAAAAAAAATTGTAATTTTTTTAGAGTTCTTACTCTATCAATCTAACTCTTTTTCAATGTTTAATCAAATGATCTATAGCAGCATAAATATTTATGATTTATTATGAGACATACGTATAGAAATAAGCATTCACTTCATTTTCAAATAATATATGTACTTCTTTTGTTTCAATGTAAATGGGACATATGAAATTAGAGAGCAAATCAAAATATTTTCAATTGCTAATTATTGTGATTTATAATATTTTTACGTAATTTTTAATAATACATATTATTCCATCTATTTATATTCGTGTGACACTGGTAAAATTTCAAGACTCAATTAATTCTTTTTCAATATTTTTTTATAAAAATTGTACCTCTAATATATTTTGTAACTAAAATATAAGAAATTGAGCAATTAAATTACAAAAAAATAAGTTTCCACGAAATAAACAAAGCGAATTTTTTTGAAGAAACAGTCATGACTCATGAGGCACAAAAGAGAATGGAAATGAAATTGCTCAAGTGGGGTCCATATATTAAGAGGCATTTGGGTAATAGTGAATTTTTTTTTGGAAAGAAGCGAAATAGAGAGTTACAAGGGCCCCACATGCATGGGAAATAAAGGAGTTCGAAACCAAAAGGGCAACAATATTTTTTGAAAATTCCAAAAGGGTAACTCAATTAATTATGAAACCAAAAGAGCAACAATTCTTAACACCGTTTAAATTAGGTTTTGTAAAACAAGACTCAAATTCCAATGAGCCTTACAAGACTCAAATTTCTATGAGCCTTGTAAGACTCAACCGCCAATGAGCCTTACAACGCTCATAGGAATTTGAGCCTTAAAGGTTGTTTTTTTTTTTTTAAAAAAATATTCTCGTTTTATTTTGTTGTTTGTTAAAAGTCTAATAATAATAATAATAATAATAATAATAATACATAGTTGTAAAATCTGTAAGATTTAGTCCAACTAAGGAAAAATAATACTATTAAAAGAAGTTCAAATTTATTCTGCTCTAATAGTAAAATTTCATGGGGATAAAAGAATTTCGTAGAGATATCGTTATTCCCACCAATCACTTTTCGGTCATATCTTTGAAAAATTATTACTGTTTAGAGATTCTACATATCCCGTTTATCCAATTGTTAACGAATGGATTGGTTTACAAATTTTTTTACCAGAAATATTGAATTTTGGTGTGCCGTATTATTGTATAAATCAGTTATCCTTAATTGAACAAACAAAAAGTACGAGTCCAAATTGATATATAAATGATGAAGTTGATGTTGTACCAAATATTGATGAAGATTTAAAATATGTAACATTATATAAATTATGATTATCATATCACTTAATTATTATATTCGATTATTTGTATCTTTTATTGTAAAGTGTATTATGTCTTTATTACTATTTCGATATTGATAAATTGTTTTTATAATATTAAAAATTTAACTATATGCTTAAAATAAATGGAACTCAATTTTGTTACTCATAAACATGAATATTAAAAGTTAAATACTTATATTACAAACAATGGCGGATCCATGATTTAGAGTCCGTGGGTGCCAAATAAACTTATCGATTAAATTAATTTTATATTTGATTAAATTATTCGTCTTTTCGAGATATATCATAAATCAATCAATAAAATATAAATAATAAGATATTACAAATCCACACTCCACACTAAAAGCATGAAGTTAACAAATTTAAAACTTTCAATAATATGACTATTTACTAATATTATAAATATTCATCATTCATTTACAATTGTCCTCGACGAGTTTTCATATTCTAAAAACGATCGATAATGACATCATTACTAACATTTATAAATACATCACGCTCTATGTAACACACTAGACAATCATTTAAATATTGATTACCAATACTATTCCGCACTTCATTTTTTATGTGCTTCATTGACGAAAATGCTCTCTCCACAGTTGCCGTAGCAACAGGTAAAATAAAAGTCAACTTTACAAGTAAATAAACAAGTGAATAAGTCTCCGCAAGATTTGCTTCAACCAATGCCTTCGCCAAATCACGAATTTCTTGCAAGTTGGAGAACTTGGGATTACCACTTCGCATATGAATAATGAAAGTATCGAGTTGATAGCTCAAATCTCGAATTTTTCCATCATCAAACTCACTTGGATAACACTTTACTAAAGTCATGATTTTACCTTTGTCAAAATTAGAGAAAGAATTGACCGGATTCAAGCTACCCATCCCAAGAAGCAAATTACTACTCACTACATCAAAACGGTCATTAAGCTTTGAAGTTGCACATCAATGACAACAAAAAAGACTTCAACACGCAAGTGGTGCGCATAACTAACACCCGAAGACTTACGTTTTGACTTTCCGGGAAAATATGACTCATCCAACTTGGGAATCAAGATATCATGCACATCACAAAATGATGAAACATCATCCAACAAAGATTCCCATCCATTTTCCCTCATATCTTGCAATCTTTTCTTTGTAATATTAAGAAACTCCACGGCATTAACAATATCTTG